>OY744616.1:247500-291076 GCA_963556255.1 Allolobophora icterica | reverse complement strand
AGTCAAAGCTATCATTGTTTGTTGTACCTGCAGCTCATCCACTGGGTCACAGTCACTCAGCCTGTCACTGACTTACTTTTATCAATTATGTTGGTAGTATGGTTGAACCAGGGCTGTAGTCGAGGTATACGTGGGTATACAGCGTATACTCACCTCTACAGACCGTATACTCACCTCACAAAATATTTATATTTATTTATATTAAATACTGTAGTGTATACTCACAAAATACTGTAGCGTATACTCACCTCTAATTTGTTTCGGAAAACTAACCGGTAGCATATAATCACCTCTAATTTTACCACTACAGCCCTGGTTTGAACTAATTATGTCATATTTTCAAACTTCTATGCATGACTTTAATCAGGATATGTATAATAATAGAAAGGAAATTTGGTAAAATAAAGTGGCTAAAATGGGCTCCATTTGGCAGCCAATGCTGTAAAATGCGTTGTCCGCTGGGGCTTCGGCCCAGACACCCTAGTCGTGGCTGACTGTCCCACTAGTCAAAATTCATTAAAATATGCATTGAAATCAGAAAACAGTTAATGAAAGAGACTGAAGAGATTAAGATTTTAAAGTAAAGTAGCCTATACATATAAAAGAAAAGCAGTATAGTGCTAAAATAGTTAATTGTTAATAAGTGTTTTTATAGAGCTTAAGGGAAATAAAGTTTTTGTCGTTTTTATCAGGGAGGCCTAATGTGAAATTATGAGCCCGTGGCCGGAAATTATGAGGAATATTGCGATCAGGTGGAAAATAAAAAACGCTGAACATGGCCGTGGTCTGTAATGGCTGTCTTAAGGAGGCGTTTATCTGTCTGTTTTGTCAACTCAGAAGCGATTTGAATAGATGGGGAAAGTAGGCCAGAACGTCGCATTTTCTTCAGCAGTGTTTCAACCCTCTCCCTGTCTCCTACTTGGGTACCAGGCCTGGGTGTCGACTCGTATTCCTCTGTTCAAGACTGACATCAGCTGATCGGACATCAGCTGATCGGTCATACCGGTACTGTTGCGCTGCCGAATGTAGTTTTGGCTAAATGCGGCATACGACAAAGCCACCAACTGTTGTTTCTTACTATATTGAATAATAATTGTTAATCCCAGATTCCCGAAAATTTTCTTAATACATAAATATTCCAAATTCCAACGTTTGAAACCATCTAAATCATTAATCCTATCCATATTTACCACAGCAAGACCAATACTTCCGGTAGTAATGACCTATGTAGGTCGAGGTGACCTAAATAGGTCACTGAGATGTCGAACCCGCTTATTAATTAATCGGGTGAGATCCTTCACCACCGCTCGCCGTTTGAATTGCTTCCACGCCATCTAATGGTCCTCTGTACCGACCGTGTTATAGCGATCGTATGGCCTTGAGTTGATCTTGCTCATTTTCCTATGAAATGATCGGGAGATCCTTCACAACGGCTGTCCGTTGGAATGGATGCCACCCCCGTTAAGGTCATCCATGTACGGACCGTGCTAGCTGAAGACGAAATCCCTTGCACAAGCAGGCCCGTAGTAAGGGGGTGCTAAGAGTGCTGCATACCCGGGCCCGCAGATTTTGGGGCCCGCATTTCTCGGAAGTACATAAAAATATGTTAATGTAAGAACAAATTCCCAAAAAAGGTCATCAAAGTTTGTGTAAGAATTCCAAAAAAAGGTCATAATGAAATTTGGCAGTCACAGCACCCGAGTCGGCACTAGCCTTAATCCGGCCCTGTGCACAAGCGACGATCGGTATGCGAACCGGGATTCTAAAGCCAAGCAGAGCAGGCGCATGGGACGTGCGTTCTAAGGGGGCCAGATGCCGAGTCACGTCGTCTACAAGTCCAGCTTATATATCAGTGCTTAATCTAGTCCCCCTCTTCTGGGAGAGGAAACAAGGTTTCTGGAGGACCAACGAAATTACACATGACTTTTTTGGTAATTTCATCCATCTTGAAAGAGTTCCTGACTTTTTCAAATCTCATCTTCCAAAAAAAGGTGATGACCTTTTTTAGACATTCCTCCTACTTTTCACACTTTTTCTACGAATTACTCTCTCAAAAAGGGTTGATGACCTTTTTTAGGAATTACTGTCTTGGGGGGATCATGTATACTGGGGGGATTTCCCTCTCAAAAACGTCTCTACATTATAATATTGCTGGCCTCTGGGGGGAAACACAAATCTTGTGGGGGGGGGGAATTTCCCCCCAAAAGGTGTCTAGATTAAACACTGATCTTATATGGCAACTTCCTGGGTTCCAGTGTTTTCTTTGTTGAACCTCTCGTTCAACTCAACTGGAACTATGGAATAGAAACCATGCAGTTCCTCTCCTTTCCTCTTCCTCACTTCACCTCAATGATAACGAGGCAGCTGGTGTCTGTGGGAGGGTGGGAAGGTCTTACGTTTCATCTCTTTCAGTCGCCCTCAACATCTCAAACACAAACATATCGATGATAGGTCAGTGGATATGGTTTGTTGACCGTCAAGGGCTGTGCCTTCAGGACCCATCAATATACTCCTCAATCTTCAGCACCGACCATCCTCAGCAAAACAACAGATGGGGTCCCATCTGGTGCAATGGTTTCCTTAGACGGTTTATGGCTTCATCTTGGTCCAACTTCAGCTCAGCCAACGTCACTGTCAATCACGAGCTGAATGGAAGTTCTCTCAATCTAGTAAACATGATAGACTCAACTGTCCCTGTAATTATAATTAGTAAATTCTTCCATTGCACCAGTCTCTAATTCACACGACGACATCAACCAATGGAGCACCTTAGACTAGAAGAGCTACACAAATGGTCAGACAGGTGTGCCTCGCATTGTGTGAAACGAAATGCTATTTACCCATATGACTGATCCGATACCGAAGACCAAGCACACAGCATCTATGCATCAGTGTGCCTACAAGGGGTGTAATAGTACCTCTGACAGGAGAAACCTCTCGTAAGTGCTACACTTCATCAGCGCAACAGTCCAAATGCACCGAGTGCAATACTATTCAGTTGCAAGTGGAAAAGATAGAAACGACCAAGACATGGAGTGACCCATGAGTCACATGATCAGCCCTTGCATGTGTTCATGACGCTCCTTTCACCCGTTGGACAAGGAGATCGCTTTCAAACACTCAGTCCACTGGCAAATCGTTTTCTATTCAGGTGACCTTTGACCTCCAATGCATATAAAGGCATTGCAAGAGAATGGATCCCTCGAGAAGACGTTCCTTGTTCTTTGCAACTCGTTCTCTTGCCATACTCAGTTGTATTCCCTGACACCAATTTAAGCCACAATTAAAACGATATTTGATGCAATCACTGGGCAAAAATGTATAGTAAATACATGTAGTTGATGAACATAAAATTCATAAATCTCTATGCACCAATACACAAGCATCTGCTTCATGCACGTTTCTGCACTTTGGCACATTTCTTTATTGGCTTCAATTTTATGCTTTGATGTCAATGTTGCTGCATATGGAAGCAGAAGCGAGAAACCCTTCGAGCAGAACGGTAGGAGGTCTACTATTCCTTTGGGGTTTACCTGACGACACCCATCAACCACTATAACAATGTGTAAAATGATCTTTGTTTTGTTAACCAATAAAGCTTATGAGCTGAACTGAATGAAAAGACTAGATAATGGAACCAAGTGTCTGCTAGAAACACCAGATAGTGTCTGGTAGAAACACCAGATAGTGTCTGGCCACCTTACACCCCTCACATCCAGGCGCTTTCCAAAGGATTTCCGGAGATCAGAAGTACTAAAAAAAGACGCCAACGACAAAAACAGGAACTATGGGATCTGGGACTGCTTTTCCAAATTCTAGATTTTCTAGTGTTTTGATTTGAAACTCGTTGAAATTGTAAAGAAAGACTGCCAATGATCTAAGCACAGACAATGTCTAATCGAAGTTATTGAGAGAGGAAGAAGAGCTAAAGAAGATGAATGAGACACGGCTCTTCTTCTTCTTTTAGTTTCGCTTAAGCAACGTTGACTTCCTTCTGTCTGTTTCCAACTAATGTTACATTATGAGAGCCAGATGAACGGAGGATTTTGTCAGTTGACGAGATGACACTTGCTGGGGCGGATCGAGTGACTGAGAAGGTGATGGGAAGAAGAAACGACAGCAGCAGCAGCAGGCGAAATTGGGACACAGAGCAGACAATGACGACGACAGCGGCGGTGACAATGACGATCAGTTATAAGTGCTGCCCTCTGGAGGCTGCGATAGTTTACAGTTTTCCTTGAGCGTCATAAGTCGACGCAGTTCTTTCAGCAGAGTGCACAGTGTATAGGTATGATGCCACTGTGCCAACATCTGAATCTCTTTTGAATTCACCTGAACCACAAACAACAAACAACTCAGTCTCAATTCAAAGTGACACAGATACACAACAGACAGGGACAAAGAGAAGGACAGGAAATAGGACAGATGGACACCTCTGCACAATTCAAGAGTTACAAACTCCAAAACTAACCAATAGCCAATGCTACAGATATTATTACAGCTGCTCTGCTGAACAGCTCCGTTCTCATTTGTTCTCTTCTGATCTTCACATGCACCGCATTAGACCCCTGTGGCAATGCCACACCAACAGACCAGACTCTTTCCCACTCCATTATCACCAGCAGTCTGTTTTAAATGCCGTGGCTATGCTGATCAGTCGTATGCCTACGTGTCAGCGGCATATAACCAGTTTCAAGTTGGACGAACTACACTGGTTACCTAAAACACAATGAGTTCAAGAGCTTCATGATGATACATAATTTTCTTCAAGCTTGTGTTCCATCTTATCTAAGGGAGTTTTGTGTCTTAGTCTCTTTCATGTTTCATCACCAGATTGCTTTCTTCTGCCCTGGAAATGACCTGCTCATCCAAACGGACAGAACTTCCACCGGGCATTTGTCTAAATTAGGTTGCCTAGCAACCCAAGATGATTTTCTTTGTCTGATTTGCATCAGCACAAAACCATTCTGTTTGATCGTCGTTAGTATTGTTAGGTTGCAGGCACCTCATACAAGTTTTGCTTTAAGTGGTGCTATATAAATTAGCGATTATACAAACAAAGGACTGATGAACTGAAAAACCACAGCAACAGTGATAATGCTTATCTAAGTCCAACCATAAAGAAACGATAGCAATGTTGCCACATGCGTCCACTGGCATCAATTACTACGCAACTGATTGAGGTAAGAATTCTTACGCGTCCACTGGCATCAATTCCTACGCAACTGATTGAGGTAAGAATTCTTACGCGTCCACTGGCATCAATTACTACGCAACTGATTGAGGTAAGAATTCTTACGCGTCCACTGGCATCAATTCCTACGCAACTGATTGAGGTAAGAATTCTTACGCGTCCACTGGCATCAATTACTACGCAACTGATTGAGGTAAGAATTCTTACGCGTCCACTGGCATCAATTCCTACGCAACTGATTGAGGTAAGAATTCTTACGCGTCCACTGGCATCAATTACTACGCAACTGATTGAGGTAAGAATTCTTACGCGTCCACTGGCATCAATTCCTACGCAACTGATTGAGGTAAGAATTCTTACGCGTCCACTGGCATCAATTCCTACGCAACTGATTGAGGTAAGAATTCTTACGCGTCCACTGGCATCAATTAATATGCAACTGATTGAGGTAAGAATTCTTACACGTCCACTGGCATCAATTCCTACGCAACTGATTGAGGTAAGAATTCTTACGCGTCCACTGGCATCAATTAATATGCAACTGATTGAGGTAAGAATTCTTACACGTCCACTGGCATCAATTCCTACGCAACTGATTGAGGTAAGAATTCTTACGCGTCCACTGGCATCAATTAATATGCAACTGATTGAGGTAAGAATTCTTACGCGTCCACTGGCATCAATTAATATGCAACTGATTGAGGTAAGAATTCTTACGCGTCCACTGGCATCAATTCCTACGCAACTGATTGAGGTAAGAATTCTTACGCGTCCACTGGCATCAATTACTACGCAACTGATTGAGGTAAGAATTCTTATGCGTCCACTGGCATCAATTCCTACGCAACTGATTGAGGTAAGAATTCTTACGCGTCCACTGGCATCAATTACTACGCAACTGATTGAGGTAAGAATTCTTACGCGTCCACTGGCATCAATTCCTACGCAACTGATTGAGGTAAGAATTCTTACGCGTCCACTGGCATCAATTCCTACGCAACTGATTGAGGTAAGAATTCTTACGCGTCCACTGGCATCAATTCCTACGCAACTGATTGAGGTAAGAATTCTTACGCGTCCACTGGCATCAATTAATATGCAACTGATTGAGGTAAGAATTCTTACACGTCCACTGGCATCAATTCCTACGCAACTGATTGAGGTAAGAATTCTTACGCGTCCACTGGCATCAATTAATATGCAACTGATTGAGGTAAGAATTCTTACGCGTCCACTGGCATCAATTCCTACGCAACTGATTGAGGTAAGAATTCTTACGCGTCCACTGGCATCAATTCCTACGCAACTGATTGAGGTAAGAATTCTTACGCGTCCACTGGCATCAATTCCTACGCAACTGATTGAGGTAAGAATTCTTACGCGTCCACTGGCATCAATTACTACGCAACTGATTGAGGTAAGAATTCTTATGCGTCCACTGGCATCAATTCCTACGCAACTGATTGAGGTAAGAATTCTTACGCGTCCACTGGCATCAATTCCTACGCAACTGATTGAGGTAAGAATTCTTACGCGTCCACTGGCATCAATTCCTACGCAACTGATTGAGGTAAGAATTCTTACGCGTCCACTGGCATCAATTCCTACGCAACTGATTGAGGTAAGAATTCTTACGCGTCCACTGGCATCAATTCCTACGCAACTGATTGAGGTAAGAATTCTTACGCGTCCACTGGCATCAATTAATATGCAACTGATTGAGGTAAGAATTCTTACACGTCCACTGGCATCAATTCCTACGCAACTGATTGAGGTAAGAATTCTTACGCGTCCACTGGCATCAATTCCTACGCAACTGATTGAGGTAAGAATTCTTACGCGTCCACTGGCATCAATTCCTACGCAACTGATTGAGGTAAGAATTCTTACGCGTCCACTGGCATCAATTCCTACGCAACTGATTGAGGTAAGAATTCTTACGCGTCCACTGGCATCAATTCCTACGCAACTGATTGAGGTAAGAATTCTTACGCGTCCACTGGCATCAATTAATATGCAACTGATTGAGGTAAGAATTCTTACGCGTCCACTGGCATCAATTAATATGCAACTGATTGAGGTAAGAATTCTTACGCGTCCACTGGCATCAATTCCTACGCAACTGATTGAGGTAAGAATTCTTACGCGTCCACTGGCATCGATTCCTTTCATGTTGATTCTCGTAACAAATCGAACACTTGGAGGTTTCTCCGGATAATCAGATCCGCATTCAAGTCTTAACTGATAGATTCGACCTTCGTAAGAAGTCTGTTTATTAACAAACACAACAATTCAACACACATTCAGAAATTACACACATATACTGCTACATGTACAGCATAGTTTAGAAAAGAATCTCTCTCTTCAACCAATCTAGAAAAGTCTAGAGATTTCCCTCAAACACAGAATTTTCACCAGAAATCATAAGGAAACGCAAAACAGACCTCATCCTCCTCATTTATAAGAATCCTGACCTTGATAATCCATACAACAAAGACTGCAATGATTTGATCAGACTGACCTATTAAAAAGACAATGCATGTGAGATCTAAAGCTCACTAGTGTGTCGCGAATCGACCGGCAGTGTGTCGCGTAAACATGGTGTGTCGTTAAAAATTGGTGTGTCGCGAATTCTTGAACGAGGCCTACACTGACTTACTTAAAGTTTAGCGGACGTAGTCTGTGAGAATTCGTAGCACTGTACTAATCTATTCTGTTCACAATATGGGGCGGCCATAATGTTTACCTTATACAGTATAGGCTCATACACGTTTGTTAACTTTTACCCATCGAAATGGATACATTTATCAGAATAAACCGAAGTGTTGCGAATCTACAACTGTTGATGCGAAATCAGATTTTGGTAGCAATGAGTCGGATTCTAGCACCAACAGTGGTGAATACGTAAACAATGCTGCTGCCACTGCTAGTTTTAGTACACCAACCAAGAAAAACATGGAAAAAATATATAGCATGAAGGAGATATGGGCTACAAGCAATCCTCAAGAACTCAGTTCTGGGCTAAGACGTACAAAGAAGAACATTACAAAACACTGGCGAGCAAAGCAGTCAAAGAGTAGGTTCCATTTTATAGTTCCTACTTATCTGAGCAAGCTTTGCTCAGATGATGAACATAAAGAACAAAAATGGAACAAAATGGTCGGAGGTGTCCTCTCAGCCTGCTTACGTATTGCATTTACAAAAAACGTGGATCCTCTTTCTAAAATGATCCAGAGAGCAAAAATCCCATTAACTGTACTAAGTTAACGTTGAGGCTAGAAAATATTCAGTATTAACATTTTCATTCTTTAAATATGTTAAAAATTTTAAATTTTAAATGAATAGGGCCTAACTAGTTTAATTTTAACATTTATAACAATATTCACATATGACGATTGCATGGTGTGTCGCCAAATTTGTTTGCAAGTTTAAGTGTGTCGTGTGCCAAAAAGGTTAAGAACCACTGATCTAAAGGAAAGAGAATGGAAAGAAGACCATGGCTGTCAGAACTAGACACGTATACGTTTGAATGAACGCATGCGTGTACGTATGTATGTGTGTATAAAACCAAAGTAGGCATAAACGTATTTTGGTAAATATGTAAGTAAGTAAGTGGGTATGTATGTACGTACCTATCAACCATCAACTCAAAAGTAGAGAACGAGAAAGCTTCTCTTGTGGCTGTACAGTTGTCAAGTGCCACAAATGTCAGATGCCACCATAGCAAATTAAGGTGCTACCATAGTGTCTGAGGATTTCCACAAGTAAGGATGGATAGACAGAAGGAGGATCAAAAGACAGACAGATGGATGAATGGATATCAAGGAATCACCGACTCACCCTTGGCGGACCAAGGATCATTCCATTCCATGTAATGAGATCCATATCATCTTCATTTTCCAATCCCCAACTGACACTTCCATCTCCACTTCCCTTCTGACCTTGTTCTAGTTCCTCCAACAGACGGAAATTACGCGGCACTTGAACTTCAATTAAAAACAACAAGAAATTAACGAAGATTCTCAAAGGATAAATTTACTTTGTAACAGATTCGCAATGTTCAACAATTACAATATAACCCCAATGGTAATTGCGAAGACTGAGTGCCTCCCTATATACACAATATGGTTGCCACCGACTTTGCTCCAATAGAGTGCCGCTGCCTACCAGCCATATCCCACAATGCAAAACGCTAAGTAAGTAAGTCGAACATTTGACATCAAATGAAAATGAACTTTAATTAGATTGAAAATTAAAATATATGCATACATCTTAAGAAATGGTTTAATCCGTTATATTATATATATAAAAATGCTACCTACCAGGAACATCCCACAATGCAATGTGCTAAGTAAGTAAGTAAAACGAACACTTATATTAAAAACACAACTGAATGATTTTGTTTATTATCTAACCGGATCAAACCATTTCTTAAGATGTATGCATATATTTCAATTTTCAATCAAATTAAAGTTCGTTTTACTTCAAGTGTGCATTTAACTTCAAGTGTTCGTTTTACTTACTTACCTAGCATTGCATTGTGGGATATGGCTGGTAGGCAGCGGCGCTCTACTGGAGCGAAGTCGGTGGCAACCATGTTGTTTATATAGGGAGGCACTCAGTCTTCGCAATTACCTAACCAATAATTGGACATCAGCTGTTTGCTCTTTAAAATGAATAAAACTCCGTTAAATTTTCATCACATTAAAAAGGGACCATTTGCTGCTACAAACAGTATTTGGGCTGCTGCCCAATTACTGTTCGTAGCAACAAATGGTCCCAATTTAAATGACGCTTTTACGCGGGGCGTGCTCCTTAGTTGGCCATCAATAACATTAGAGGATATCGCTTCAAAAAATAACTATTCTCGAACGAAGTCTTTAATCCGCTGAAACTGATATCCGTTTCAAACTAAATCTTTATTCAGTAATAACAAACGACAACGGTTAACAACGTAATCATGACAAGCCGAAACAGCGCTCGGCAACTATGTCGTCTTTCGCAAACAGAACGAAAAGTCAATATCGCATCACTGAAGCTAATCAACAATCGAACTGCAGAACACACGATTAAATAATTTTACTAGAAGCAAAGAATTTCAAAACGATCGAGAGTGCCGGGAATGTTGGAAATTAACTAAGAGCAGCATTAGCAACCGACCCGAGACGGCGGCCATTGTCGACAAGCATTTAATGCCGGATCTCAAAGAAAACCGGAAGAATGGCAATGTCGACGCATGCGCAGTCGGTCTCTAACGGTAAGTAAGATAGTAGAAGTGGCGTGAAGCGTAATGTAAACTGCCGCAATTTCAGTTTAGGAGGCGAGCAAGTAAGCAACACAACACTTAACTTGCAGAGTTTACTTGCATGACGCTTTGTGTAAATTATAAATGTTCTCCTTTCTCATGCTTTGGCGATCTCTTTAATAACTTTAGTTTCACCCTTCTTGAACGACCTTTATACTCCGATTTCGGTGTTAGTTTTGATTTACCCATTTTAGTAACCTTTTATAATTTACAGGTTAAAGTAGACAACCTCATCCAAGTCTATATTTAAACTAGCCGACAATGAAATAGAGATGCATGGCCAAGATCGCCCCTACCTTTGGAACCGCTCTTGGGGCATTGACAGTTGGATGCGCACTGCTACTGCCCAGTCCCGTAGTTTTGCGGTTGTTGGCCCTTCCAGCTGGAACAGCCTCCCTCAAGGCTTTAGGCTTGTCCTCCTCTCTCTCTCTCTCCTGCCCAGTTTCGCAAGCGCCTGAAAACATTTCTCTTTGTCAGTGAAGACACTGACCCGGGTCGGGAGCGCCTCTGATTATGAGTGGCGCTATATAAATTCTCGATTACAATTACAATTACAGTTATCGAAGACGCCATGCATAGATCCCTAGAGAGGTTAGGCTAAGCGAGTTATCTGTTTACTCAGATTTAAGTACGCTCATCTTCCATTATATCAACTAAAATCAATCATTCATCATACTTAATATGAGTTTCCGAAAACATATTTCAGGATAGCTTGTAAAACCGCAATAAACTTGCTATTCAAATGTCGCCTACCTGTAAACTAATGCCTTTCAAGACGTTATTAGTGTATTTTGCTACTGCAAACACCATCCGTAACAGCGCCCTATTGTTTATTTCCTATTCGGCGTGGTGGCTCAGTGGTAAGGTCGGCGCCTTGTGACCGGAGGGTTGCAGGTTCGAATCCCACTCTAGCCGCTGCGTACGGACCTTGGGCAAGTCCTTCACCCGCAATTGCTCGTGGCGCTTCGGCGTGAAAATTCCGGCACAGTATAAAATGCTGTAGTCGGGAGCGCTTCCGAGTAGTAGTTGACTTCGAGAGGCGCTATAGAAATATCCGGAATAAATAAATCATCATCATCATCATCATCATCATCATCATCATCATCATCCGATTGGCCAGTAAGTGTCCAATGAACGCATCATCACTTGTTTCCAGTCTCCGATCCTACGTTGCTTTTCTCAAGGGGCTGTGCAGATCTTGTTTGCACCAATGCTTGATGTCATCCGTCCACTCCATCTTAGGTCTTCCTCTGGAGACAGAGCATATTCATCACAACAGTTGTACAAGTTCCAGTAACAGATCTAGTAGCAGCTACGTTACAATGTGAAAACCTCTTAAATATGTATTACTGATGTAAGATGACAATCTGTACAAGAAAATTCTTTTGTGATATACAGATCAAGTCAGTCAGTCAGTCAGTCAGTCAGTCAGTCATTCAGTCAGTCAGTCAGTCAGTCATTCAGTCAGTCAGTCAGTCAGTCAATCAGTCAGAATTCAGAACTTGTAAGGCAGACCACAGAATCAATAAAATATCTGAAGCTACAAAACATGCATTTCATATACACGTGTACATATACAGCTGGAGGAATCAACCATATTCCTACATTTTGTATCATATTTTGTATCACGTACTGTACTTACAAATGTTCTTTTATGCTATGTATATATATAAATTATCAAACAATTTCATATACATATATATTTATATACATATATGCATATTATATAAATATATTACATATATATATACATGCACATTGCACATAATATGTAAATAAATATATATGTATATGAAATTATTTGATAGGAACACTGAAACGGTTGTTGCCTGTAACTGCCTACGGTATTTATCAGAATTGCTACCAACCGCGACTTGACCGTTATTCACGAGCAGAAGACCAGATGGAGCCAGTTATAACCAACCGATTCATGCTAAAGCCACGACATACAAAGATACTAGGTCAAATCTACAGCCTACATATCCTCCTCTTCAGTTATTCCCTGTCCACTCTGTAGCTGGACATTCTAGGACACATTCTAATCAACACTCATCACTCTGCCCATCACTCGCAACATGCTTTCGTCCATGAGAAATTGCACTCAGCTGTTCATGTGGTAGATTTATTCGAGTTAACACAGAAAACAGACACAATTCCATGAGTTTCTTTCATGCAGAGTCAAAAATATTTGCGGATTTTTAAATAATCAAATCATTGACAGTGAAATTAAGTCGGTGTTTCAAAACTTGTCTGATTCGACTGAGAAATTCCTTCAATTTGGGGCGCTTATACGGTGGCCAACCAGCAGGCAAGAAACCTTTGCTGAACAAATGATGCTAATTGTCAGAGACAGGAAATAACTTGGTTGTACGTTTTGATCATGAGAAAGGAAGATTATATTAGAAACATTTCTCGTATTTCACCAATTGAAAACCGAACAGCTCTACACACTTGAAACAAGAACCGTACAAATTTCAGTCACCCCAGATGCTAAAGCAGGCGTCTTCTCACACAGCGTTCACTGGTGAGTGTACAGTTGACTAGTCTCGAGCGTGCAGTGTGTAGGACGAATTTTTTCAAGAGATTAGCTCAAGTCAACTACACACGATTTCATTCTAAAAGCTCAAATTTTACTTACCAATTCAAGTACACATGGACAATTTGAGGAAGCGTTGCAGTTGACATTTCTGAGTATTTCAGGCACTAAATCATCTGTTCAATTGGCCACCAAATCACCTAATGAAACCCATACATCAAGACATTTAACAAAACAATGACAATAAATACAAACACACATCTACTTCTTCGACCAGACTAATCCAGCCTCATTTCTGTTGCCATATCATTCTTACAAAATTTAAATAACATGAGATAGTCCAAATCAACCGTGCATCTGCTCCCACCGAAGATCGCGCCGTCACTCAACCTCTTAGCAGCCAATCTTCGCTGCTCCATAAGTTGAGTGGTGAATAAGTAAGCAGCATTATGCGATGCTTGTGACAATCACTCGACATAACTTCAAATCAAACTTTACATCTTCAAAACTTCACATGTACCAGAAATGTTGCAATGGTATGCTTACATGCACAACAATGTGCAGGATATTCAGTGATCAACATCTTCATTATGGCTCAACTCACTTGATGAAATGCACAAGGCGCACAAGACGAGCCACTACTCGCCTTTCCCAGGGGATAAAATCTGCTCTTCTCCCCGCAGTGGGTACCACTGACCACAGCAGAGACAAGGCAACCAATCAAGGCAACTAAACATCTCTCTCAATCCCAACCAACGAACATTCACAGACAATAAACAACTCGTTAAATGACTCAACAAAACTAATCAGCACGTAAAGCAAAACAAAGCATCATCATTTCTCTGGATGAATTCCTTCAACCAATCCATCAATGTTTCTGGGGGGGAGGGGGCCAAGATGCAGAGAGAGAAAGGCAAACTAATGTGACCCTAGACCTTTCTAAAGACAGTCACTGATAAAACGTCCCTTACCATACAACAAGCATCTTCAGAAATGCTCCACTTGTCAGTCACTTGCAACTTCTAAAACGCACAACCATACATGCAAGAAACGGTCCACAATCAGCAGCTGAATGCACTTTCAGCACTTGGCAATTTCTTTCAGAGCGAAATATGACCGCCAATACATCAAATACAAATTCCATTTCAATTCACTTTATTAGGCCATGACACTTCAAATACAATTTAATTTTAAATTCAGTTTATCTGGCCACGACACCAAACTCTCCGCAAAATATCTGTTACCACGAGTCATTAAATTCAGCAGAAACCACTGGGAAATGTATTTATCAAGTTTCAGCTTTGATTTGAATAGCGAGACCGAACAAGGTCTGCTTCAGTGAAGCCACTAATTACTCATTACATGAGAAAGAGTCTATCTTGGCTCCCATAAAAAATAAAAACAACACCGAGGAGGAGGAGGAGAAGCGGTTCCTGCTACCATCTGTACGACAGGATGCAAAAGCCATCGATAAGCAACTGAGACTAGATATGCAGACCTCTCGTTCGTCCATCTCTGTGAATAGCGATCGACCGACAGATCGAACGCTTGCCATCGTCAGTTGGACGTCATTATGCGATCATCATTGTCTCTCCACAGATTAGCGATCATTCTGTACATAAACACTGAGAAGAAGTGTTTGGCTGAAAAGGACAAATCCTCCTCACTAATAACGGTTGGACCTCTAAGAACTACCATCAGCCCCTCACTCGGTCAGAGCATACACACGCACAGACCAGTCTTCAGATCATCCTTCAAGTAGAACAGCTGCTCAACTGTCTTAATAATATCGACCGAGATGACCTCCGATCGTCCTCCTTCTTGCCTCAAACATCCACTTCCAGCTTTCCTGCTCCTCCTAATTCCAGTTGAGAAAAGGGATGCCACTGTCCTCCCCTTCATCATCTGTTAGATGACACATATCCTCCTCCTCCTCCTCCTCCTCCGTTTCCCATTGAGCTGTTGTTGCCTTCGTATCGTCCGGCATTTTTCCGTCGTCTTTCGCCGTTGTATCTATGCGTCGTTGGAACGTAAGTTTTGCTTCCGACGCCTGAGGCCGGCTGCTGCTGCTGCTGTTGTTGTGGCGGTGGATGTAGAGGCGGTGGGGCAGAGGATGCTGGTGCTGGTGCTGCTGCTGATCGTTGAGATGATTTGAGGCCCTGAGATCGAGTTGTGTTGTGCCATGAGTTGCTGCGTCCACTCGCGTGGTGGTTATGACTCGAATGACTGACTGGCGCTGACTGGTCTATCATCACCAACGATGATGACGACGGGGGAGGATGCTGTGGCGGCAGCGGCTGTGCTGTAGCAGCAGCAGCAGCAGGAGGCAGGGATTGGTGAGCATGAGGGTAGGCAGGAGATGATGAACTTGGCCCCATTGCAGTGACTGAAGTGTTCGTCAGAGGCTGCAAGTAGTAGACTTCGTTAGAGTCTGAAGGGCACGACTCCACGTTATGCGACGACTCGTACGATGAAACATATCTGGTGTGCGATGAAGCATGAATCAACTGCTTCGTTCCATCTGACTGAGCATCCGATTCCTTTAAGAAAACAAACAAAGCATGGCTAATGGTCACAAGAACAGCCAATCAAAACTGATCTTCCCTCTATGTAAAATATTCTGTTTGCGACCCACGATTATTCATGTGGTTAGTATAGATTTATATTTTATATTTCAGAGACATAACTGGGTTCAAAATATCTCCACAGCCTATGCTTAAAAGCAAGCATGAGAATCAAACAAAATAAGCGCATGTCTTTAATTTGAGGACCAGAAGTTGGAAAGATCAACGTTGAAGAAGATCAACATCAGAAGAAGAAATGGGGAGGAGGGATAGAGTAGTGGTAACACTCATGGCCAGGAGAGCAGCAGGATCGTCGCGGTACGCGGTTCGATTCCCGCAACCCCCCTCGGGCGGGCGCCTTGCATGGCTGCCATAATGTGTGTTTAGTTAAGATATTGATAATTGTACTGTCATGTCTTAATGTAATCTTACTGCGTTTGTCGGTTTGAATTAATAAAGAAAAGATTATTATTATTATTATCGATTAAATGGTGCAACACGCATCTGGCATCTGCGTATGTAAAACAGTAAAAGGTCATGAACTATAACCTTAAAAGTTGTGAACAACAACACATGGTGGAGCTCAGAGTGAAAACTGATCAACAGACATCAGAAGAAGAAATGACAACAAAGAGAAAGAAGAAGACAAAGGCTGAGAATGAAGAAGAAGACAAAGGCTGAGAATGAAGAAGACAAAGGCTGAGAATGAAGAAGACAAAGGCTGAGAATGAAGAAGACAAAGGCTGAGAATGAAGAACTGACCGTTTCACTTGGAATGCTTGAGCCAGGTGAAGTGCTGCTGCTGCCACTGCTGCTGCTGCTGCTCGTACTCGATCCTTTGGTGAGATGCTGCTCAGAAGACAGGTTGCTGTTCTGACTGCAAGTGCTGCCAGCGTCATCTGACCTATGACCCCCAGAAACATCGATCAACATCAGACAAAACACACGTTCCATCAAACACAAAACAACATCTAAGCCATCGAATAGAAATGTCCACACACAGTTACCATCATTATCATCATTATCATCATTATCATTATCATCATCATCATCATCATTATCATCATTATCATCATCTTGGAAAGCACTGTCAGACCAACATAATTGCCTTCTTCATCATTAATCCAGATCTTGGCGCTCACCTGTTGTCATCGACAGCAGAAGCCAAGCTCTCAAAGGCCAATGCATTGCTGAACGGCAGATGATTGGCAATGTGGTCACGATATTTCTCTCCTATCAGCTGCCTGTACTGAATGACCTCTGGCGGCAGAAGCAGAATCCGACCAAGGAAACTGGATCCAACCGGTTGGATGTGGTGGTACTGAGGCAGGACAGCATCACACAGCTCTCGGTAGGCTTTGTCAAACTCCTCGCGCACTTTCATCGCTCCATAGCATCCCTGGCCAACGTCATTTGCTGTGGAAGAGAAAAACAAGAGTCAGACAGACAGACAGACAGACAGACAGCCAGCCAGACAGGACTCAACCCAGCAAACTGAAGGAAAGCATCATATCTTTGCTTACTTTAACTGAAACAATAAATTGCAATTGCAGACAATATATAACTGTAGCCAGATGTAAATAGGCTGAAGGCGCGAACTGCCGATCCCTTTTTGACTAAACAGCATAATTCACAGCCTAGAAAATACCTTTGTTTCTATGGAAACACATTTGATGCAGTTCCATCAAAGCTGTACTGCATTTATGTGGTCCCATCACTATGGCAACAGTGGCCACCTCTGCATCAGCAGCGGGCAAGTGAGAAGATGATGAGTCGTTGATTGTCAAATGGAGAGAAAGTTCATCTAATGTCGCTGTGCATAGGCTTCAAGAGAGATGATGCAATGAGCCATAAAGACCTAGCATCATTGACTATACTGAGCAGAGCATTAATCACAGTGAATCCTATTCAGAACCTGGATTAAATGGATCTTCAATACACAGAAGAGAGAATCGGTTTCCCAATTCGCCTTCATTCTCGTTCTTCCTGAAGTAGGATCCTCCGTTGCAGATTCGAATTCCTGTCCGCAAGTAATTGAAGTGTCGACCATACAACTCGAGAAACTTGATCAGCATGTCGCCATGGTTACCCGTCTTTCGATCTTCTGGATGAAGCTGCAAAAGATCATCAGACAGATCGGAAATGACTTTCATGACAACATTAGGACACAAGTTTCTTTTGCAAAGTCACCTAAACAACATATACAAATTCCTGAAATTCCTGAAACTGATATAAGAGACAAAATGAGAAGAAAGCAGAAGAGAAAAAAGTCCAGCTGCAGATCAGTCAATCAATCAGAAACTAAAGTCTACTTTACGTTCCTTCAGCCGATTTCTTTCATCTTCTCTTCAAGTTCCATTTGTCTGTGCTTCTTTATGATGCTCCATTTTGCAAAACAAACAGTAAAGTCTCATCCATTCATTTAAATTTTGGATTAAAAATGAAAGCAGACGATGTAGTAATTTGGAACTAAACAAAAGAAGACCATATGTGATGCGCATATGAAAAGGGACCATAACGCGGGTTTGGAGTTATTCACACCACCATGATCAGCAAAGAATTCTGAAAATAATGGTGTATAATTGTATTGTATTGTATTGTATCTAAACATTTATAAAGCGCCTCTCACAGTATTTGCTAATCAGAGGCGCTCCCAGTGCGAAAGACCCAGTGAATAGAAAGAGGTTTTAAGACAGCGGAACGAGGCACTAGGGCCACCAGCTAATAAAGAGGCACGTGTCAATGGAGGAAGTTGATTCCATAGAGCAGGACCAATGCAAGAAAAGGCTCGAGTTTTGGCCATAGAGGTCCTGGCTCGTGGTACAAGAAGATCATGTCGATTAAGCGATCGCAATGGACGGAGGGAAGTAGCTGAAATTGGCAGACGAACAATGTCACAGAGGTACTTGGGTGCTAAGCCTGTACAGGACCGAAGGACTAAAGTGAGAACCTTCAGCTGAATCCGAGCAGTAAGGGAAGCCAATGAAGATGATCGAACATGAAAGAGGAAATATGAGACCAGCGAGGAAGTCGGGCTATTAATCTGGCTGCAGCATTTAAAACTGTCTGGAGGGGGGAAAGACGGACTTTTGGCAGCCCAATCAAAACAGATTTACAGTAGTCAATTCTGGAGCAGATGAAGGCGTGGATGATAGTGGTAAAAATGGAGGAGGAGACAGAGCGTCGGATTGCTCTAAGCCGTCTCAAATGAAAGTAAGAAGAACGGGTAAGATTAGCAATGTGTTCAGAAAAGGTGAGCATACTGTCAAGGACAACACCAAGGTCACGGACACTAGAGAGAAAAGTGAATGACGGGAATTTCTCAGCAAGAAGTGGGAAGTCTAGTTTGAGGAGCTGTTGACGAGTACCAAACCATATAAGCTGCGTCTTAGTTGGGTTCAAAGAGAGACTATTAGAAGACAGCCAAAGGTGTAAATCACGTGAGAGAGCATCAATACGTCCAGTTAATGCAAGCTGTGCAGAGGGAGTGCCATGAACAATAATATATAATATTGTATAGTGGAAGTATTATTGCTTTATCTGTAGAAGTTAGAACGTGAGGTACCTGAAATATGTGATTATAATATAATATAATATTGTATAGTGGAAGTATTATTGCTTTATCTGTAGAAGTTAGAACGTGAGGTACCTGAAATATGTGATTTTCGGTAAAGCTCATTTAAAGTTTAGAATGCCCATAGAAATAGCCATTTATTCGAAGTTATATAGCTGAGCATTTAATTGAAATGTTCTGTTTTCATGAAACTGTTGTGCTAGATTGATACACAGCGGTGTCCTCTATCGAATACCAGTGAAAACCCAATTTAGATATTTTGATGGGTGACCATGTTTAAGGGCCAGTATCTCAGTAATAAATCCCGCGTTATGGTCCCTTTTCATATGCGGCATCACATATAGAAACTTGGAACTAAACAAAAGAAGATGATGACAGTACCTGTAGGTAACTGATGATCAACAGGATAAGACAGTAGGAGCTGATTCCACCGTTGAACGACTCCAGTAGATTGCGATAGAGAAGGAACTGCTTCAATACGAGAACAAGGTACGGCAGTTCGTTATACTCTGTCATCATGCTCTAAAGACACAAACAACATTGACAACTAACTCCCTCATCACATTTGGCTCCACTAGGAGATCCCAAGACATACAGAAAGACCACCTCTTCTCATTCTTCTGTTTTAAGCATTGGCACAAACTAATACACATGAAAAATGACCACTAACATATAATATTCCTATATATCTCAACTACAGTCATCGCCCTTAACCGTTAATCTTTCTCCTGGATTTCCCTGACTTCTCCGTTTTGTCTAAAGCCACTGCCTCACCTGTAAGAAACGTCATGTCTGGCAAATAGCATTCAGCTCTCTGAATGGCAAAATAATACAGTGCTGGTGGCTTGTAACAAACAACCTGTGGAGTATTCAAAGCACTAAAACCAAACATCCTCCCTTCTTCAACAGGTCAGAGTTAAGAGATTTATAAGAGTATGATTTATAAGAGTATAAGATTTTTAAAAGTCCTACACTGAATAAAGCAAGTATATACCACCAACAAACATAAAGTCTAGGAATGGATAAGAGGCAACTGAGAGCTTCACTTTCATGCCAACTAAATGCTGAGATCTAATCTAATCTCAGGACTTCCATAAATCTAATCTCATCATCAGAGACAGGCTACAGAACGAAGAAGTGAGGTGTACGGGGTTAGGGCCTTAACAGTCAGTCAGTCTGAATGCAGGTCACAGTCCTCATCAACTGATGCTTAGCCATTAGATACTGAGCATATAATGTACAGAAACAAACAGCTCAGCAGAGCCCTCTATCAGATGAACAAATACTGAGTAGCACAGCTGGCTACCTTAATGAAATCTGCGCTCGAGATTCCCGTCTGGACATTGAAACTGACATCAACTTTAACGGCTGTCTTGCGATCCGTGAACTTAACAATTGGCACCTAAACAGAGGAATAGAGAAAACAAAAGAATGCAATGCAGAGACAACAAAGGATTCACAGACAAGTCACTCCATCTCTTCATGACCAAACAAGCCACCATCATCATCATCTCAGGTTCATCTTTGTCCTCTGTTCTCTGTCTGTCCGTCTTCAACGACAAACATCATCAGCCAAATGTGATGAGTTCTCTTTCAGAAAACATGGCCAAAAAACCAACTGAGCAGATGAAACCATCACAATAAATCCCGATTCACTAAACGTATGCATGTTCTGCATGCATGTGGACACTTAATATGGTCATTCTCAGTAACTCACAAATGCATGAATAGATCAAACAATTTCTAACTCTATAACCAAATAATTATTTGTTATTTGAGAGAAATTTGTTTTGTTGGGATTCAAAGCACCACCTTCGACTGATTCAGTTGCACATCTATCTCTCTCTCTCTCTCTCTCTCTCTCTCTCTCTCTCTCTCTCTCTCTCTCTCTCTCTCTCTCTCTCTCTCTCTCTCTCTCTCTCTCTCTCTCTCTCTCTCTCTCTCTCTCTCTCTCTCTCTCTCTCTCTCTCTCTCTCTCTCTCTCTCTCTCTCTCTCTCTCTCTCACTCTGTTGCTCATCTACTCATTAATGGCAAAATTGAATTATATGCAGCTAATCACAGAAACCTCAAATTCATCATGAATTCATGCCAGTCACAATCAAAAATTATATCAATGGAGAACCAGAAATTCCAAAGCACCAACTTCAGTCAACCCTGACTTTCGGTTGTGAAGATATCCTGAGCGTATCAATTTTTCATTTGCCTTTGCAACAAATAACACACCAACAGCTGAGTTACTAACACTCGTTTTAATGACTTTGACATCGTCGTATGCGTTCTTCTCAATCAGTTTCTGTTCCAGCATTTTTAGAGCCGTCTGAGAATCGACATCATCACACATCACGACGAGGTCAATGTCGCTCGTCGGAAGGTAAAGGTCCGTCTTAAAGCTGCCGAATACTTTCACCTGAACATCAGACACACACACTTTGTATTACAGAACACGTAAGACAGACACTTCACATCTCATGACACATAAGACAGACGCTTCACATCTCATGACACATAAAGACGACACATTATGCCACAAGAGTCAACGTCGAGAAGACAACCAACCCAGACCATTACAGAATGCACATATCCAAGGGAACTCATCCCCATGACTAAAGACAAGTTACAGATTTTATTCGACCGTATCAGTAATAAAGACAACAATATAATAACTTTCTGGATTTCTCATTTGATTTCCACATCCTCTGGATTTCATCCTTTGTTTTAAATTTTAATAACAGTGCAATAATCCGATACTATCTACAGCACGACTGTAGCAATGTTATCAGTCAAGTCATCCCAGTTGATGGTCAGAGCTAAGCAAGACTGGTATGCATGTGCAACTCTAGTTAAGCTATCATCGAAGGCCAAGAGGGAAATCCGAGAAGACCCAAACACAGACTATGGTCTCTAACATCAAGAGAGCTGTGGACCAATTCTGATGCAATGAGGAAGTTGAAAGCAGCAGCTAACTAGGACTGTAAGGCCTTCATTCAAATACACAGTGCAGCTAGAGCAGCTCAGTTTCAAACAGTCCATGAGTCTCTTTATGAATATAGTCTGAAACAAGAATCTTTCAGAGTTTGGTATACAGCGCTTCAGAATATGAAACCTTATCAAACGTTCACTTCCAGAAAAATTCTCCTGTAAATCTCCACTGAATTGAAGATGGCAAGTTACATGATCAGAAGGAAACATGAAAATTCCAAACTGTGTGACATTCTGACTGTATGCACAGACAACTAACAGACAACTAAGAGGATGATGAAAGTAAACCCATCGGAATGACAACAGCTAAGACGATACAGTCACGAGTCACTGAGCAGGAGCCATAAAAATCGGTAATTGAACTGGAGCTCTATTCAAACAAAAGTATGTCAGCGATGGAAGTGCGCAGGGAGCATACCTCGGCACTGGACCAGAGTTCCATAACAATCTGGTTCAGTCGCGTAATGATGTCACGTCTCATCAGCTGTTCCTCTGGCAGTGGACGCATGTACGTGTAGAAGTCTTCGATCTCTTCATGTAACCTACAACCAGAACCAGTGTTATTATGACGACATCACAACGTCACAGCCTCCTCACAACCACCAACAGACATCCATCAACTGTCACTTTCTCAGTTCCTCTCAAACCCTGATATGACTAGTTGCTCCTAAAGATAATTTCATCCTCTACTCTTATCAGTGCAGCTGGAGTTTTTGTCACTGATGACGTTTTTCAAAGCCACTGTTCAAACCGTTATGTGTTTCCCTGGTCATCCACGTGTCATGGTGGTCAAGTTCTCATTCGGTAAAAAGTAGCTCATAAAAAACACTAATTGACAAAAGGTGCTACATAAATGCCCAAATCCATACATACATAGAGCATGAAAATATAAAGACCTTAATTTCTATCGCTTTAACCGCAACAACTCACTATTTCTCATTGGCTTTCAAACAACTGGATATCTAAAGTCATCTGGCGACTGACTAACCATGCCTCAGATTCACATTTCTGTGTAACACTGCACATGTTAATATTTACAATAATAATAATAACAATAATCTGATCTGACTGAATGATATCTAAACAGCCCAACATAATAGATCCAAATGTAAAATAACGAAACATTCAAAGTCAACATGCATTCCTGATCAAACTTAAAACTTAATAGAACTCGTAATATCTTGGCTAGAACATCACAGCAGCAAAATTCATTAGACAAGTTTCTTTTCTTGACGCGACTCTTGCCAGTAATTTTAAAACTGCCAAAAATTTACAACTTAGATTAATGGTCTAAATCCTAAAATCCTATCAGGGCAAAACATCAAAGAAAACTGACGTTCCTCATACTTTTAACATCAATAAAACGCCTAAGTGCAATGTGGTTTCATTATTAATAACTGAGAATTATAACTAGCAATTCTTTGGTAACAATGAATTATGGCAATATGTGCAATAATGGTTTAATACTGAAATTCCACTTACCCCTGAAGTCCAGGAGAATAGCACTTTCCTGGGTCCTTCCATGGAGTCAAACCTTGGCGAAACGACGGCGACATATAGTCGTTTAATTCCTTCGAAAGGTTTCCATCTTTCGCAGGACCAGTAACAGACTCCCCCGCTTCGACCACGGACTCGCCGTCCACCAGCTCGCTCCCTTCAGCGTTATTATTCGTCCACTGGGCGGAAGAGGTGGCAGCTTCTCGACTAGTCCAGCTGGCTGCTTCAGACTGGACGAGCTTTGCCAAGCCAGGGTCGACAGATGGTCGAGAAGGGGCGAAGGAGTTGTTCGATGACCTGAGGAGGGTAGCCTTCGAAGTCAGCATACTATCCATCATCCGAGTCCATTGGTCGTACGCAACCAAACACTGTTCATGTGGATAGAAGCAAGTCCTCTGCCGCCGACCTACGACATGCGCCATCCTGAAAAATCCCGTTCCGATTAAACCTACGTCCGGAAAACGACAAATAATATCTGCTACAGCAAATGGGCGAATTTCAATTCCTTCCAATTATACAACGACAACCAACAGTCGCTTAAAAACGATCGTCCATCTAGAACCGGAACACAACAGCACGCATGCGCCGCAGCCTGACCTGACCTCAATTCAATATTTTAAATACACGTTCGGGCCAACGGATTCTCCAAAAACAGTGCAGAGAAAGCAAACTAATTTAATTTTCTGCTTTTCTTTAAAATATCAATGCTCAGTGCTTTTGGGTTTTATGTTAAAACGTATGTTTTAGTATCAAAATACCATGATATCTGATAATCGTACACCCATGTGGTGTAGCCTATACCTCAAGACTTCGTCTATAAGTTTAGATGTTCACTGAGGGCCGCCGACAGAAATTCCGGGCCCCTCGGCAGAACAGTCACGGGCATAGGCGTAATTTGTGGGGTGTACGAGGGGTATCCGTACCCCCACTTTTTGGACTGGAGTACCGTACCTCCACTTTTTGAACAATGCGAAGCAATATTTTATTACTGCAGTGCCTTCCCAAAGATCGCAGTTTCCGCCTTACTTCGTGTAGCCTACGTAAGAAATTGGTACCCCCACTTTTTAGACCAAAGTTATGCCTCTGGTCACGGGCCTGTAGGCAGAGCAGTTACGCTAAACCATCTTTAGGCTTTATATAATAAAAATTAAAAAACACAGATTGAAATAATAAAAGTGCGTGTACGACCGTACAATAGCCTATAGGCCTAATATTTATATAACCATGGTTTTGTTCAGATGCTTGAAGTTTAAATTTGATTGTAGTTAAGCGTCAGATAATAATAGCCTATATATAGGCCAGTGTGATTCTCCTTACAGATTTTATTTTAGTTACAGTTACAGTTATAGTTAATGGTTTTTCATTTTAGTTATAGTTACAGTTATAGTTAATATTATTTGTTAGTTACAGTTATAGTTATCGTTAACGAAATCATTTTGCCTTCGTTAACGAAAACATTTTCGTTACCGTTATCGTTAATGAAAATCACACTGAATTATGAAGACGCGTTACACAATAATTTGCTTAGAGCTTTGACGAATGGGTGCATTCAGCTTCATGAATACACAGCGCTCCATATTCACCGACAGCCAAGGCGAACATAGGAATCATTTTGCTTTCGTTAACGGCTGTATTTACACGCGTTCTCACGTGTGTTGATATTGCACTTTTTTTTATCGTATTAACGAAAATAGCAATGAATTTTCGTTAGTGTTATTTTCGTTATAGTTATAGTTATAGTTAATGATATTTTTTAGTTATAGTTATAGTTATCGTTAACGAAATCATTTTTTGTTCGTTAACGAACATTTTTGTTATCGTTAACGTTAACGAGAATCACACTGATATAGGCCTATTTAAAAAGGCATAAATCATAAACTTTGTATTTAACTGATTAAAACCGTGTGTTTAATTAAGAGATTGATTGTACTTTCATGTTTTAATGTAGGGCCTTCTTACTGCAAAGTGTATAGAAGGCCAAGTGTGCTCACTCCCGAATTTACGCGGTCCTTTTGAGTTTCCTTTCGCTAGGTGGCGCCATTGTGAAATGATGTTGGCGTGCAGCATTATTCGCAATGCCGCGACATTGCTCGGGGAATGTAATTAGGCCTACATAAAATTATAATGCATGCTTCTACTTAGTGAGCATACAGGTAATAGATAGTATTATAATGCAGGTAATTGTAATTGAACATTTATATAGCGCCACTCAAATCAGTGGCGCTCTCGCCCGCATCACTGCCAAAACCGGCAAAAAGAAAGGTTTTCAAGCGTCTACGGAACTGAAGAGGAGAGAACAAGAAGCTTTTGGCGAAGGAACTGGGGAAGACTGTTCCAGGCTGAAGGACCCACATAAGCAAAGCTCCTGGATTGGGCCGTGGAAGTGCATACGCGGAACCACCATAAGGCCACAGGTCGAGGATCGCAAGGAGTCCCTCTCAGGCAGGGAGAACCGGGGTGCAGAAATTCATTAGGTAAGACGAAGCAGACCCAGTGAGGCAGTTGCGCACGAGGGTGATAGTAATTTGAACTGAATTCTCTGTTGGGCAGGAAGCCAGTGGAGGGAGTCACGAATAAAGGCAGAGATGTGGGAAAACTTAGGAATATCACCTATAAGCCGAGCAGAAGCATTGAGTATAGACTGAAGTTTGTGTATATTGGAGGAGGAGAGGCCAATGTACACAGCATTACCAAAGTCAACCCGAGTGCAGATCAAGGTGTGGACCAGTGTAGAGACAGCATGCACCGAAAGACACCTGCGGATGGATCGAAGCTGGCGTAGATGATTAAAGCAAGATCGCCATACAAGGTTAACTTGATCAGTGAAGGAGAGGGTAGGGTCGAGGACAATCCCCAAGACACGAACAGAGAGAGCTGAATGAGGGGAAACCTCAGATGAAGAGATTCAAAATCAATTTAGCTGAGTTGGAGGCGATCACCAAGCCAGATAAACTCATCTGTGGACTTATTTCTGCAGGGGTTCTGTTGTTGTTGTAATAGGTGAAATCATTTTTACTAGCAACTTCTGTGTGTGACTGTGTTTTTGTATTGTTCTTGACAAGTTCTCTTCGTGGTTTGGTCACTTGTTGGCTAAAGTACTGTGGAAGATTTGGGAAAATGCATGGCACTGCATCTGCATGTAGCAGAGGCCTTCCACGTGGCAGAATAACTGTCTCACCACCCACAGTAAATTTATCTTCACGAATAATATGGTGAGAATGAAAATGTAATTCGCAAACACGATCTTTGAGGCTCAACTCTTTGTCTGCACGAGGTATAGCCTTATTCCATAGTAGAAGGTTCTTGGCAGATGGTGAAAAAAGGCTACATTTAACTTCTATCTCTGATTTGACTTTCCTTCTGTAACCAGTTTTGCATCCAGGAACAAAACAGTGGCTGTTTCTGGTGGTGGTGGACATTGCGAACTGCACATAAACAACCACGTACAGTATTGTACCTGATTCGCAAAATAAGACTAGCTTTTCTGCTAAAACTATAGGCTATGTGTAATTCATAGGAAACACGAAATACCACCACAATCCATAATTATTCGTAATGTACCATCCTAGAACGTTAACTCGTGTGGAGCCATTTTTAATGCGCTTGTCCTTCTATAGTTAGGCTATGTATAATTCATACGAAAAACATGTAGAAGTATGAAGAGCAGCATTCTCTTAAGCCAGCCCTGAGGAAGCCATGGGTATGAAATGTTAGCGACTACATTTTCTTAACCTCGGCATAAGAGTGCGGGTGGATCTCGGTGGCCAGACCTCTCCCTCGGCGTCTTATCTTCCAAACGGGTGCAGGTGGAGTAGAAATCTCGAACCAAATTTCTGCCCTGGTGGGGATTTGAAGCTCCGATCTCCCAGTTAATAGTTCTGCACGCTAACCACTACAGAATCGATCACCCCCAAGTATTCATAGAGTGTCCGAGAATGTTAACTCATATACAGAGGTTAGTACGGTCCGTGCACGAAGAACTTAAATGGCGTGGTGCCTAATCAAACGGTTAGCGATGGTGAAGGACATCATCCGATCAATTCATTGAAAAATAAGCAGGGTCGAGGCCATACGGTCGCTATATGAAATCGTGTACATTTACATTTACATATCTGTGACATTTTGACGCAGACGGCGACTGTCCGTATCATTTTATCACAAACTAGCACGAAACTCTTAATAAATGTTACATTATAATATTCTGCAACGCCAACGCCATTAAATATCCAAAACACTTACGTGTCAAGTCTACGAAAATTGAAAACACGGCAAAATAAGTGAAAAATAGGTGAAATTATTCAATACACAAATTCTTTTCTACACAAATAGCGTAAACATTACCGAGTTCCGGCAGGCCAACACAAATCTACGCTGCCGCCACCTGGCGAAAGAAAACACGAAGGACATAAACGACACAGTGTTAAAGCCTGGAGTGGGCACACTTGGCCTTCTATACACTTTGATCTTACTGCGTCTGTCGGTTTGAAACAATAAAGAATATAATTATTATTATTATTATTATTATTATTATTAATGTTTTATTATTTATTTATCATTATTATTATTATTATTATTATTATTATTATTATTATTATTATTATTATTATTATTATTATTATTATTATTATTATTATTATTATTATTATTATTATATTTTTCTCAAGTTGATTGCGGGCCCGGCCCGGGCCCCTAAAAAGTCGTCGGGCCCCTGGGCACTCTCCCCCTCTGCCTTCCCCCTCTCGGCGGGCCTGTGTTCACTTAGGCCTATACAGGGGCCTATACGTACAGGCCTAGACTAATCTTCAGTTGAGCCCCATATATCGATGGCTGGAAGCACAAAGGTGCTAAGCGCACTTTTCTTAATTCTAAGAAAACTGAAGTTGAAGTTTTGTTATGTGTTGCTAAAATTCATTATTCAAAATAATTCGATTTGCAATGACTTTTCCAAAAGAAGAGCTTATTGCAGTGTTACAAGTATTTTTATTTTTGCACAAATAATTCTGTTTGTAAAAAAAAAATGACTTTGTAAAATTACTGTAAGGAAATATATGCACTTAGGACTTTTGTGCGCTGATGCTGGGACACCTGAAATACTAATTCATGTCAACTGTTTTGACAATTGTTTTAGAAGACCCTTAATAAATACTGTTCTAACTAGCCTTTAAGCATTTGTTAATTTATTAAGCACCACATGATTATATTATTTAATTTTAAAATGTCTTTTAAGCAAAAAAACTCCTAATAATATCAGGAAAATAACCAAAAATAATTTAATTCAAGTATGAGCGACTCTTACGCCGAGTTTTCCTTCAAATTAATGTGATAATCATAGCTGTCATACTTATCATTATAATTAACATCCAATAAAGATTTAAGAAAAAAATATTATAATGAAAATCAAGAAGCACCAAAATGCATCTTCCTCCATAATTTATCCACATTTCACACGTTGAAGAAGTAAAACAATAAAATGCAACAGTAATTATAAAATAATGCTCTGCATTCAAGCCATTAGTTTCAGATAAGAAAAGAATAACATTAAGTTTGAATTCAGTCTTCTTCCTCGTCAGCACAGGGCTCCGGAAGACAGTCTCGAGCTCTAGCATTTGAAGGCAAGTCATTGTAGAAAACCGCATGCTCTGCCGGAATTACTCTGCTCTTCAGTAGCGCAAGGAGGTCAGCTTTTTTGGCCGTCGAGATTGGGATTCGAGAGAGATAGGCTGGTGTAAGGTCCCCTATCAGTGTGTTTGGCCTGCCGCGTTTGCTGGATATGTTGAGGCGAAGGAAATTCTCATCACTAATCTGGTATTTGTACTCAATGACAAATGGGTGAAGTTTACTGAAGCGCAGCCACTTAACACGTAGCCAATTCACCGTATCCCCCTCCATATTCTTGCTGCGATTTAGTAGAAGAGTAGAAGCCAGCATCTTCAAGTCACTGAAGTCTGTGTGCATCATTCGCTGAACGATAAATGGAGGAGCTTTCTTTCGTGCACCGGCTATCGCCACTTCCCAATCACGAGTTGTATAAATTTTGAGATGCTTTGTAGCTCGCTCAATCAGGGAGTGCATTAGATCTACATCTAAATACGAGTGGCCACTCTCCATATACTTTAGATCAACAGTTTGTAGAGAAGGCAATGTTCTAATGGCGTACAACATGACTGCACAGATAAACTGGTTGCGATTTTGTCCACCGCAAGTATCTGAGAATGATGTGACGTGCGTGACGGTTGCTGGAAGTTTTCGCAAGTAATCCAGAAGGGCGGACCCTATATCATTTGCTCCCCTACCACCTTCTGTCTCGTCCCATATGTAATTGAATCCTTGTTGGGATGCCGATTCCAGTATCGTAAAGTTGTACACAGCAAGCTTCCTTCTATAATATATTTGTGAATCACCTGCATGTGGAGTAGAGAGAACTGCTTCAAGATCAAATGTTATGGCTCGATACGATTGGTCACTGCAAGCTTTTACTTTATCGCGACTCTTCTCCTCCATAGACTCTTTTTCTCGCCTTTTATGTGCTTCCCATGCATCATGCAAGTTCGTCTTCTCTGTATCCACAGCATTTCTGTAGCTATTACAAGTGGAGCACTGATCTTTCTTAGGAATAAAGAAGCCAAGATTAAATTGGGTATTGAAGACTCTTCGATAGATTTCTTGCTTAACAGGTGCTACTCCAAGCCTTTGACAGTAATCCTCACTGTACAAACGGTAAAGCTGTTGAATATTAAGATCAGGTGCCAAATACCGTTTACGTGAGTCTTTGCGAGTGTAATGCGATTCAACCTGCGGAAAGCTGTTTATGTGATCGACGATCTTCTGGATATTCTCATCTGAAGTTTTATTTGCAGGAACCTTTCCTTTCCGACCATCTTTTCCAACAAATAAACCAGTATCTGATTTACCTTTTAAAGCCCTGTTAACAATCTTGATTGAAATAGCAAGAGTACTGCAAAAGAAGTTTCTACAGACACGCATTCGATCATCATCGGACATCAAATAATACTCTCGACTTTTCTTGCGCTTTGTGCTTACAGCCTCTCCAGTTGCAGCATCTATGCTACGCCTGCGGACAGCAACTTCAGTGACTGCGCTGCAGAGGAACTGAGACTTGCACTGAATGTCTTGCAACGAGTAATACTCGTTGCATAATTGCACTTGCTTATCTTCCGAAATCATGACCCCACACTTAAAACGACATCCTTCTTCGCAACCCCCACATGGTTTTTTTCCCGCCACTAGTTTCCCTTTCCTCGAAACATACTCCTTTCCATTAGCTCGAGATAGCTGCCTAACATTTCGTTTCCAACCTTGTGTATTTCGTTTACGCTTTCGTGAACGCTCCTCCATATCTGATGGTGGTAGGCAAGGTGTAGATGCATCGTCGCTGAGAGGAAGACTTCCTGAGGGACCAGGCTCTTCGTTAGAGAGAGAAGTTGAACGAGTAGACACTGTAACTTCTGTTGGATGTGGAGGATTAACTACATCAACTGTTGTTGGAAGCACTGAATCAGGTGACATCTGTTGAGAAGAAATAACCCCGACTGGAACTTGCAAAGGTTGCAAGATTGATGGCCTACATGACATGTAAAATAAAAATAAATGCCAATTAAACACTCATTTTTAATAATTTAATAATCTTCCTTTATTGAAGTTCACATTCACAGAATGCATTGCGATTACAATGAAACATTCATAATCATAGTACACTGTAGTAACTGATGACAAGTTTAACAGAAGTTTAATTTAACTTTTGTATTTTCATCATAAGAGTAGTTTAAGTAAATTAATTCATCAATTATAATGGCAGAAATACAAGAAAATGACTACTCCATAGAGACAATGACTATTAGACCTACATCTTAAAATAATAATTGAAACCACATTTGAAATGATAGTACAAAGAACTACCTTAGGCGAGTAATGATGATAACTTTACGGGTACGAGTTCTTTCCATCGGAGTGGCCATACTTGCAACATGAAGGTTGAAAGGCTCGGACGTCAGCAGGTGTGAATGGTCGAGCACTTCTACTGCAGAAACCTCTCTGCAAAAAGGCTCCAAGACTAGAGGAAGTGTAGGATCAAGCCCTTCAACTGTCATAGCAGGTGTACGATTAAGCGGAGAAGAAACCTCGAGGTCCAGAGGAAGCATAGTTGCAGGCAAATCAGTTGCCAGCGGGTGTGAATGGTCGAGCACTTCTACTGCAGAAACCTCTCTGCAAAAAGGCTCCAAGACTAGAGGAAGTGTAGGATCAAGCCCTTCAACTGTCATAGCAGGTGTACGATTAAGCGGAGAAGAAACCTCGAGGTCCAGAGGAAGCATAGTTGCAGGCAAATCAGTTGCCAGCGGGTGTGAATGGTCGAGCACTTCTACTGCAGAAACCTCTCTGCAAAAAGGCTCCAAGACTAGAGGAAGTGTAGGATCAAGCCCTTCAACTGTCATAGCAGGTGTACGATTAAGCGGAGAAGAAATCTCGAGGTCCAGAGGAAGCATAGTTGCAGGCAAATCAGTTGCCAGATGTTCAGTAGATGTTCCTAAGACAGACAAAATGCATACCCAAGTTAAACAATGTAAAGAAACACGGAGGGATGCATCGCTGGTTTTAATATTCACTATGGCAAGCAATACCGGTCTATGCGTCTGCAGGTGTGTTCTGGTGGTCACGATCCCACCTGTAGTTGCTTAATAATACCGATGAGACGTCCATGACATTGCCTTTCGATGCAGCACAAACCTTACTGCATAATACCGCATAATTTTTACAATTTTACCACATAAGCCGATTTCGAGCTTTAAATCACTTAATTTCCCAAACATCAACATTTATTTTCCATAATTTTACAGCATTTTCTAAGGTTCCTATTCATAAGCTTACCATCATCACTGGATTCCTCGATTGAATCATTAAGGTCCATGATCATCTGAAGCGCTTTTGCAGAACTGAAACGATGCACTCGTTTATGCATTTCAATAATAAAGATTTCGAGATATTGTTTCTGTTATTTTTAATGTAACTTTTATTATTTTTGTAACGGGGACGACGATAAACAGTAATGGCGAATGGCGTGGAAGTCAACAACAAAGACAAGGCGTTAAAAAAAGAGGGTGCACATAGGTATTAAGTGCGCTTGAGCTATTTGCGCTCTATGGATTTCAGCCAATGAGACTTAGCCCAATTGTGTTTTTGGTGCCAAGTGATCCAAATTAACATCGTAAACGTTAGTACCTTTGTGCTCCGATGTATATTTCTTCCAGGCATATTATGCACTACTTTTTTGAAAAACCCAAAAAAGTGCGCTTAGCACCTTTGTGCTTCCAGCCATCGATATGCAGATTACACTTAGCTCTTTCTCCTGTCGATCAATCAGCTGTTTGAGTATTGTAAATTAAGGAAGACGAATATTTTAAACTTCCTTTGCAAAGTAAGTGGGCCCTAATAATAATTATATCCTTTATTATTTCAAACCGACAGACGCAGTAGCCTAGGCCTAAGATTACACTGAAACATGAAAGTACAATCAAGATCTTAATTAGCACCAGTGGCGGCCCCGCCTTCACTTGTGGTACGACTTTTGCCGTACCACTTTTTAAGGTGGTACGGCAACAACATACTTTTGCCGTGCCTGTTTTTTGCCGTACCCCTAATTTTCCGTACTACTTTTCAAATCGTGGCGACGCCACTGATTAGCACACGGTTTGGCAGCCATGAGTGGCGGGTTACGGGAATCGATTCGCGTACCTTAGGCCTACGCTCTCCTGGCCATGAGTGTTACCACTACTCTACCCCCTCCCAATAAGTAAGTAAGTATAAGTAAGTAATCTTTTTATTAGTAGCCTACAAGACAAACGTTCATACTTTGCAATAACAATAGCCTACATAGGCCCTACATTGGCAAAAAGAAGCAAAAAGCACAATATCAGTAAGACAAAAAAAACAAAGGTAGTAGGCCTCAGGGCTGTAGTCGAGGGTATACGCGGGTATACAGCGTATACTCACCTCTAGAGACCGTATACTCACCTCACAAAATATTTTGTATTTATTTATATTAAAATACTATAGCGCATACTCACAAAATACTGTAGCGTATACTCACCTCTAATTTGTTTAGGAAAACTAACCGGTAGCGTGTACTCACCTCTAATTTTACCACTACAGCTCTGGTAGGCCTATTAGTTTGATAATGTTTAATTTACATGCATATCTATAACTAAGGAACATAAACATATTAGGCTTACTCGGCCAGGTTAGATATCGGTACAGGCATTAGGACTAGCATTAACCAAATTTTTATAAGCCCTGCAAAAACTGCATGGTAGGCCTATGTTATCCTAGATTAAGAGAATTAAGAAAATGCATGTCGTACTTTTGTACGTAGGCCCACCAACTAATTCTTCCACACTCACTTTCACCTGTTCGCCATCTTTTGTTAAGTAAATGGGGGGCCCTTCCTAGCGGTCCCTGGTCCTTTTAGGGCTTCCTATAGGCCTATATTGACCACTCACAGTATGATATAGCCTTCTAAACCCATTAATATCTTAATGTTTCAAACCTTTTCATCATCATAGTGGCTATTTAAATTATATTTTCTTGTATATGCCTATTGTCACGTTTGCTTTGTGGATCAATAAAAATTGATTAATTGATTGATTGATTGATTGATTGATTGATTGATTGATTGATTGATTGATTAATCAGATGTTTCTCCACATCATCCCAACCCGTCATCCATCATCATTTTCGTGCTTCTCTATCACCCCCGGGGTTTCCACTCAAAACTGGTAGGTCTATCACCTTTTCAAGAACTCGATCCTTACTCCTACCCAGATTTATCTGATCCTCCGCCTTCCAATTCTTCTCGCCCTAAACGACACCCGCCTAACAGCTGCTTCCTCTCTTGACCTCTGCTTCCTCTCTTGACCTCTGCTTCCTCTCTTGACCTCTGCTTCCTCTCTTGACCTGCCCCAATGGAAACCGAACTTGGACTTCTGCTGGACTACTCTTTGGAAAAAAAATCCTGATTTGACGCTGTGCTCGTGAATGGATTGGTGCCCTGCGCGTTGCCTTCGAGTGGCACTTTAGAAGTTTGGAGATAACGATTAGGCCTACGCCTTAATGTAGGCCTTAGCATAATAATTAGGGCCTAGGCTATTATGCACCTAGAGACGATGTGGTTTTAAAAATGCGCGAGACCCCCAGACCTGATAAACAGGTTTACGAAACCGACCCAGTTTCTGCATTCTGATGACTGAAAATGTTTTCCGAAAATCTGAACCGCTTGCGATGCTAAGGAGGCGTTGACGTCCTATTGGCCCAACAGACCCAACGGCGCTTCGCTGCTCGCATATCTCGAACCCACCCTATGATCGCCTCATCGCGTAGGCAGCGGACAACACGTAGGCCCTGCGCCTTAGGCCGAAGACATACAACGCCGACTATCCAGGTTCAAGCTCCGCCCTTCTGCCGACAGTTAACGGAGACGGAAAGCCGGTGCGTAGATCTATAGGATCTACGCAAGCGCCTACACATATTTAATTCTTCTGTTTGTCTGGCTCAGGCAAGTTCAAATGTCCGACATCGCCACTCCTCTTCATGTTGTGCTTCACTACCTGAACTCGTCTACACTGTAGACTGATGTACAGCTACATTCAGTCCATCGATTAATGCTTTTGTTTAAAATACTCTTCACGTATTTTGTGACCTTTGACCTTTAAGTTGATCAGCCTCTGTGAGGGCGCCACCTGAGGGGATCGAAGTGACATATTAGTAGGATGAGTAAGAAAAGCAGCTAATTAAATTCATTTACAGACAGGCGCCAGAGGGTGGGACGGGCAAAATACCTAGCTAGGCCACTGTCCACTAATTACGCTGACATTGGTCAATGGCTACTCGGTCAATGCTCCGAACGCTCGAAGAGCTGAAGCGTGTGGAAATGAAGGACCCGGATGTAACTCCGAAGAGTCTCAGCAATCACTACAGACAAGCAGTCGTAGCCTCCCTTGGGGGCAGACCAAAACTCCGAACACCTAGGCCTTGGAAGCTTCCGGTACGCGTATTCGTAGACCATACAGTGCTACGTCTTACAGGGCTATATCAACCAATAGGATACGAGTTATAAATAGCGTGACCTAGTTTCGCCTACCGCCGATATTGTTGACAAAATGGCGATTCACGGCGGTCGTTTCGAATGGTTACCTGAAAACTTTCGCAATTGCGTCGTTGATTACAACGCGACGGTGCGGACAAACGCGGCGACGAAAGACGATAGGCCTATGGCTAAGTGGCTGTGCGATTTCGAACTCCGTACGAAGACGAAGTGGCGGGTGCGATCAACCTTCCCTAGTGTACAGCGTCTGTCTTACCGCCAACACAGCTCGTTTAATAAAGACGACACAAAACGAGCTTCAATTAACAGCAATTGTTCTGCAAAGCTCACTCAGAAGGTGCACTTAGTCACGAAGTGGACGAAGCAGAGTAATCCACACGTCAAGGTAGGCCTTAATACATCAAAATATCCAAAATATCAACATGTTAGCCCTGTGCTTAAATCCTTGCATTGGCTTCCTGTTCAGCAAAGAATAAGTTTCAAATTGGGGCTCATCGTTTATAAAACTTTGAATTCTGGCCAGTCACAATACTTAAAATCAGTTCTTACTCCACAGACTTATCATTACTCAATGAGGTCATCTGATTATCTTTGTCTGGTCATACCTAAATCCAGTTCTCTCTTGGTGAACGAGCTTTTTCGGTTGCTGGACTTACTTTTTGGTACTCTCTCCCTGTGTCTGTCTGCTCTGCTCAGTCACTTTTGTCATTTCATTCTCAACTTAACACTTACCTCTTTCAAATTGCTTATCCACCATAGGCTGCCTCTCTGTCTTACGGACTGACCTTCTGGATTTTGACCTGATTACGGCTTGGTTTGGTGTGCCATCAGTTTCTGCCTTGTGCATTAGACACCAGCGCAATAGAAGTTACTAATTACATTACCTAAATTTAAGGTCTAATATTTTTAGTTACAGGAATGGACCATAAGACAAACTGGTATACCAGAATTAAAGCCCAGATTGAGAAGCTTTACCTAAATCAAGACAAAGCGGTTCAATTTCATATAAACCTGCAATTCACTTAAAAATAGCTAGCTGTATAATCTGCACTTGAATGTGATTAATTTTTTAGCGAATACTTTTGTAAATGCCAAGATCATGCGAATATGCCAACTTTACACAGAGTATATATGCCAACTTTACACAGAGTTACAGCATGAAATGTGTCATTTTCATAAGTGGGCTATTATCAGAGTTGCACCATTTTACATTTTGTAAATATCTGTGGTTTGATTTATGTTAGTAAATGAACAACTCAAAACGATAGGTCTATGGTTGTTTCTTCCAGTAGTTGTTAGGTTCTCTGGTTCTGTTGCAGAATGGGTTGCCAGGAGTCATTGAACTGAGAAATGTTCACAACCACTCACTCAAGACTGCCGCAGCCCTTCTGCATCTTCCGCCCACTGCTGAAAGTCGTCAGCAGTTTGAGGAGTACTTCGCCAATGGCATGGGCGTCTCTGAAGCGATGAAGTACCACACGAGTGTACTTGAGCTGAGGAGTGATGTGAGTGAGGCACTGTTGGCAGATGGTTCGGTCAACCCAAAGTACAGCACAGTACGCTGGTGGTATGACGAGTGGCGACAGTACAACCTTGGACCACGGACTGGCCCTGCTGTATTGAAGGTTTGGACTTTTCTTTGCACATTACATTCAGCTCTTTAACTCCAGATAGGCTGCATGTTACAATAATTGTAATTGTAATTAGTAACTTGTAATGTGCCGGTGTCTAATGCAGAAGGCATGAGCCAATGGCGCACCAAAACCAAGCAGTAATCGGGTCAATATCAATAAGATGGTCAATAAGCAATTTGGAAGAGGTGAGTTTTCACTTGAGAACAAAATGACACAGCGACTGAACAGAGCAGGCACACAAGGGAGAGAGTTTCAAGAAGTAGCCCCAAGTTTAAACAAATTGTTTGTTGAACAGGAAGCCAAGCAAAGATTATATATTCATATTTGGATATATTGGATATGGCTCTAGCCAAAGAGTTCTGAACTCTGTGCAACTTCAGCATATTTGAGTTGTATTTGACTTGCTGATACCAGTAAAAAGCGAATTACAGTGATCAAGGCAACTGGAAACCAATGTGTTTGTCAGAGATACAATTTACATGGCCAGCGAGAGACACGGTGAACTGAAAACAATGTCTAGATTAGTCACTGTCTTTTGTACCTGTAGGTGACATTGGAGGAGAAGCTGGAGTCCTACAGAGAGCTTGGACATCGTGTTGCATTGCACAAAGATCCTTTGGCTGTTGTCATCGTGACGCCAATCATGCAACGTGCCAACGCACTTCGAGAAGCATCACAAATCGCATTTGTTGACTCGACGACCAGTTGTGACTGTGAAAATCATTCCCTGACATTTATCTTGGAAAGTGCACTGAAAACTTAACTGATGCTTTTTCATCTGGTTTTCAAATTATGATAATACAAGTTCATAGCCACTTTGAATTTGTGCTATTCATGGTCACTTTAGATTTTTGGTGTTCATGGCTGCTCTTGGTTTGTTTAGCTCTGTATTTTTCAGGGCATTGTGTAGTTCATGGCCGCTTTTGATATTGTATTGTTAACAGCTGCTTTTAATTTCTGAGTTGCAAATAAGAAAAGAGTTGTCTTATTACTTCTGTGACCCAGTATAATAAAGAGTACAGTTAAAGCAGGGAAATTGTCTTTTCTTTAGCTGTCTTCGATCCGAAGGTTGGCCGCACCATGAACCGTCCGTCTCCAGATGTTTCGATCTTTTATTGACCTCAATAATTGAGTCATAGTTAAACGTGTCCAAGACCTTATGTTCTTCATCCAAATTGTTCGCAGCCTTCCACATGCTCGTGATACAGCAGCTGTGCCTTGCATTATTTCTTTCTCCAAACAGTCTCCATTTTTTCTCATAATGTGACCAAAGTATTTCAACTTTCTTGTTTTTATGTTCTATGCCAAGTTGTTCCAATACCCATTTGTTGGTTTTCTTTGCCATCCAAGACACCATCATTATATCCCCCAGTCCTTTCATTTCAAATCCAATTATCCACATTTCATCAGATTTTTAATGGTCCGTCCTTCGCAACCATAGGTTGCGACTGGCCATATCAGAGCCTTCCAGAGTCTTATTTTAGTTTTCACTGGTATACCATGACTTCCAGAGTTTTTTCAACGTTCCCATGATTCCTTTACCTTTATTCAATCTAGCTCTAATTTCTTTGGTGCATTCTGCATCTTCTGTGATGAGTGATCCAAGGTACGGAAATGTATCAACCTGTTCCAGTTGTCATCAGTGTGTTTAAGGTTGGAGACCTTTCTACCACCGATTTTTACCCCTCCTTTCAAACCCTCAAGTGCTACTCTCATGACCATCTCGGCTATGATATTAAATAAATATGGTGAAAAGACCTGACCCCTTTTCGGGTATGGAACCAGCGTGACTGTACCTGCCACTCTTACTTTAGCAAGCTGCTTCTCATAAGGTTCCTTAATAGGTTGAAGGGAAGGTTAGCAGAAGTGACAACAGTGTCAAGAAGAGTGGAGTTGCTAATCCACACAGCTGTGGTATTCTATAATTGTTACTAATCCATACAGGCCCATTACACCCTCCACATTTTCCGCTTCTGATCAAACCCTTCAATGCCATCATTATGCTAGTTGAATATCAGACTTGTATGATACAATGATGTCTCATGAATATCTAACTTAATTTCATTACTTTGACCAACATATCTCCTCTCAAGCATTCATTTAATTACACGTACATTCTCTCTAGCCTGCATTTCATTTCATGGTATTTGGATAATATTAGCATTAATTACTCTAATTAATAATAATTATTAGCATTAATTACGAAAATTCGCCATTTTTCAAGAGTTTCGCCCAATGAGATATACCACATTCTCCATCTAGCGTATATCTGTATACCTCAGTGGTTTCGGCGAAACTAGGTCACGCTATTTATAACTCGAATCCTATTGGTCGATATAGCCCTGTAAGACGTAGCACTGTATGGTCTACGAATACGCTTCCGGGACCACAGAATCTCAGAGGATCTTGGCTGCATGGTTCAATGCAATGGACTACGTTTCTCTTAGAAGTTACCATCAATTGATGCATTAAGATCATGATGATTTTACAGAATTACGACAGATTAACTATGCAGTCAAAGCCTAAAATAAAGACAATTGCTAATAATGGCTTTTTAAGAAAACGTGGCATGGAAATAGACGAGTCTTGCAAAATACGACAACTTATGCAGAATTACAAGTAAGCTGTCTTAGCTTTTGCAATGCCAGCCTTGGATCCACAGCTATCATTCTTAGGCGTTCCATTCCTAACTTTGTCATTCCTGAATTTATCATTCCTAAATTTATCATTCCTAACGTCGTCTGTCCTCAATTTATCATTCCTAACTTTGTCATTCCTGAATTAATTTTATCATTTGTAAATTTATCATTCCTAACTTTGTCCGTCCTGAATTTATCATTCCTAACTTTGTCATTCCTGAATTAATTTTATCATTCCTAAATTTATCATTCCTAACTTTGTCCGTCCTGAATTTATCATTCCTAACTTTGTCATTCCTGAATTTATCATTCCTAACTCAATCATTCCTTAATTTATCATTCCTAACTTTATCATTCCTGAATTTATCATTCTTAACTGTATCATTCCTGAATTTATCATTCTTAACTTTATCATTCCTAAAGTCATCATTCCTACATTAATCATTTCAGAACTTATCATTCCTGACTGTATCATTCCTAGATATTTAATTCATACGGTTACATCATTCCTTCCACACCACAGCAAAAGCCAAGTGGAATCCTCAACGACCATTAGCTGCAGTGCCTCCTGTATGCACTTCCCACGACTCCTGCCTTGTAAACGTTAAATCAACAATTGGTCATGTCTTGGTGTCATGTCTGTCTCTACAGGACCAGTTTAGAAGTTGGCAGATTATTCACGAGACACTCGACGATCACTTTCACCAGCACTGCTATAAAACCCATTTTGCAATGAAAAGAAGAAAAGTCTAGGAAACGAATTATCAATTATTATTACAGGATATTTGATAATTTTATTAGTGTTTACAAATATATATGGTTCACATAATAAAACTGGAACCTCTTGGAACGGAAGTGTCTTCTACACGAGATATACAGAAATCGGAATAATATAAAAAAATGAACATCAGTCGACTAAATATTCACACAGAAGACAGTTCATGTTTCCCCATTTCCCCATTTCCCCAAGGGTTGATTGGAGGCACAGCACAGCAAGTCCTTGGAACCCATTTCCTAAGCTCAGAAAATATGAATGCAGCAACAATCATAACTATGTTAATCAAGATTGGAACTTTTTCTCTGGAAAACAAAAATTACAGACCAACAAAAACAACCTGCATCTGTATCACAGCCTGGAAGCCAGTGCAGCAGGACCTAGAACTGACAGAAGCATCTAGAGTGGCAATTTCACGTCTTGTGTCATCCAACAATAGTGACATCCGACGTCTTCCAATGACACCGTAAGACAATGAGATATCAGTCAAGTGAAAGACGCGATTGACCCCAAGTCACTTCATTACGACATCGAAAAACAACCCAGGGTGCTGCTGTATCATCCATCCCCTGAATAGGACTACTTCAAGTGCACATAATATGTTGCTGGGGAAGGCAGGACGTCTAGGGGTGAACAAATGACAGGAGACTCAAACGTATGACCACACAGAGTTGATCAGGATGTCGGCTCTTACTCATGAACTAAGAAAACCATAGGAATGCAATCGGTGACTACCCAGTCATTGTTAATCTCTTTAGACTCCAACCATTAGCCTCTCCATGCCTCCCTCTTGTCAGCCTTCTTCATTAATAAACATTTAATTTCAAACCCAAAACACAACTCTTTCTAGTATTTTCTTCACCCATCACAGTACTAGCTGTCTCTCAACTGGCTTGACCTCTCCTGACTTCAAAGTGACCCAAGAATTAAGCAAATGGTAATTAATAGAGCATTAATTAAGAGCGGGATTTTACTAAGTACTGGTGTTTTCATTAAATTTCCTCATGCAACAGCTGTGCCGCATTAAGAAATGCTGCTCTCATATACAGAGTGGTTGCCACGAAATAATCCCTCTTCTTAGGTGACCAATGGAAAGCAAATGACATCTGAAGTGGTAAAAACCACAAAGGGTGGTCCTGTGATCAGACGTTGAATTGCAATCCTCAAAGGCGATGAAAGTCCAAAGCAGATCATCAGAATGACAGCTGGTGAGATGACTAGAAATTCAATAATTTTCAAGGGAAGGTGATCTCAAAAACATGATAAAAACATTTTTTAAATATACCTTGACGATTTTGACATTGTCTGTTAACAGCCCCAGAACATCGATACCCACAAAGGGCAGAGGAAGAGATGGATGAGTCTCAGCTACAGTGACCTGATTATTTTCCTCTACACTAAAGAACCTGTGAAGGGTGGAGGTCTGGTGGGCAGAGAGTGTAAAGCTGAGGCAACTCATGACTAGGCCATAGACAAAAGAAACATTTGGACATACTATGAATGTCGACCAAACATGTAAAACGTAGAAGGCTGGTCGATGAAACAGACAAGACTTTGAGCTGAAATACTGTAAATCCAAAAACAAGTAAAAGCAGAGACGATGATGAAGCACGCTATGAATGACTTACACAGGACATCGTTAAAAGGGATCACATTGACCACACTGATCCATCGATCAACTGTTGATCACATTGACCACACTGATCCATCGATCAACTGTTGATCACATTGACCACACTGATCCATCGATCAACTGTTGATCACATTGACCACACTGATCCATCGATCAACTGTTGATCACATTGACCACACTGATCCATCGATCAACTGTTGATCACATTGACCACACTGATCCATCGATCAACTGTTGATCACATTGACCACACTGATCCATCGATCAACTGTTGATCACATTGATCCACTGTTGACTGGAGGAAAATGGGCTACAACAATCCACTGATTAGAACAAACCACAAAAATCCACCTGGAAAGCAATTCAAACACGACACTGGAAGATAAAAGAGCTGATCATAAAATCTAGAAAAATGTCAGAAGAGACTCAACGCTTGGATCTGAACTGAACACAAACGCCTCCCAGACAGAAAGCCAGACAGACGTAATCGTAGATTCATACACAAGAAATGCTTTAGAAACGGAATGGAAATCTATGCAAATAAAACATACGAAGAAAAAACAGCTGAAGATCCAGATCTCAGAATTGCATAGAGCAACAACAAAACTGAACATAAGACAAAGACAGAGTTCACACAATGAACACTCCATCATCTTCTCTTACATTTCAACTGCCATGATCAATGGAGCCAGCATCAGCACCAGCACCAGCAGCACCAGCAGCAGCAGCTGAGCGTTAAGACACATGATTCTACAGTAATTAATTGGAAAAGCATTGAACTGCAAGTCAAATGGAATGATGGAGTCATCACAGAAAGAGAACTTTAACAAACAGAAACAATCGCCAGTCTTTTCAGATCAGAACTCCCATAACATGGTTACCATGATCTTAATTACCTTCTAAACAATTATTGTAATAAATGGTCTTAATTAATTATTCAGAATACAGTCGTATGAAACATGACGTTAAATGTATATAACACGTATACAACACGTGTAGGCAATTGCTACCAGAAAGCGCATTGCCGATTGGCACAGTTGCGACTCCAATGCATTCAAATGTGAAGCAGCCATTATAAACAAGATCAGGTTCCCCAGGGTACGTGAGAGGAGAGGCATCTAAAAAAAACTGGA
>OY744616.1:102500-245000 GCA_963556255.1 Allolobophora icterica | reverse complement strand
TCAGTTCATGGATTATGTTGAGGTCATAAAACCAAAAGCCAGCCATCGATACATATTCAAAGACAATGACTGGCAGTGAGAGTAAGATGCAAAAGAGTCGAGCGTTTAAATATTCGTGAGCAAATACCTGAGCAGCAATGTCTATGAGCACATTCCAGAGAAGCGATGAGCCACGATCCTCACGTAAGTACTGGAGCAGCGCTCCGTTGCTCATGAGTTCCGTGACGATGTAGATCGGTTCTTCATTTGAACAGACAGCAAAGAGAGTCACCAGTTTGGGATGGCGCAGTTTCTTCATAAACATCGCCTCCTCCAGAAACTTTTCCACCTCCATCGTTCCTTCCTTCAACGTCTTTATGGCAACCAAAGTGTGCTTGTTCCACAGACCTTAACAGACAATAGCGCAGTGTCATCACCTTGGCATGGAATTCATCTCACCTGGTCTGTAATAATAATTGTCAATGCCATTGTCTTAACTACCTGTTCAAGCCAACATACTCTAAGTATGTCCGACCACTGTTGAAATCAACAGCAAGAGGCAGACCAACCAGTGGAAAGAGAAACATCCAGACAGCAACATATATGTAGAGGCAGACATACAAAGAATGAGGGGCAGACAGCAGAAAATATCCAAGTAAGCATAGATTAGACACATTAAAAGAGTTGGCAAAGGTGGTTGGTTTTCAGTTAGCATCACATTATGTTCTTCTATCATTCTAATCTAATAGCATTGATAATAGATCCAATAACAGACCCTATTCTAACAACATACTCCAATCTAATCTAACAGTTTCTTCTATGTTGCCTCACAGCAACAGATATACTCTGAACAAAAGAGGAATTGAGCAGAAGACGATCCAGTAGCAGGAGAGCAGTGGAAGAGCAGTGGAAGAGCAGTGGAAGACAGCGCATCTACGGAATGCTAGGAAACAAGATGGACGTCATCATCGTCATTTCCGATCTACCTTTCCAGACTTCTCCGAACATTCCTGCTCCAAGACGTTCCCTGAACTCGAGGGAACTCCGATCGATCTCCCACTTATCCCGCGATCCACGTGACAGATCCCACATCTGTGGCTTGGCCTTGACACACGGTCGCACGAGCTGAGAGCAGAGGCCATCCGGTTGACCTAGAGGTCAACAAGAAATTCACAACCACTGAGATGAACTGATCAAACAAAGACATCGGACACAACAACTGACGACGCAAGCACTTTTACATGACTTAGCTCAAGATCATACATCTCAGCCATGGTTTACTTCACATGACTATGTGTTCCAACTTATGCAGTAGCGTAACTATGGCCCATAACTGCAGGGTCCGAATCTGAAATAGAGGGTCTCCTCAGAGCCTCATAAAATTACATAGTGGACTGAAATGCTTTTCAACAATTACCTCTGAGAAATGTAGCAATTTTGCCAAAAGTTGATTTACATCAATGAAAGTTATCATTTAAAGATATTTGTAATTATATGTTGGAGAAGAGGCCACAGAAAATAGCTGCCATCAGTAATCTGCTGAAAGAACCCTTAAAAGTAAAGACACTGAAACATCTGATATATCGACATTCAATGTAGAATGAAAAAAAATGCAAGAAAAGCAAACTGATACAAAATATTATTACTGAAGAAGATCTGGTTGAAAGCTGAGTTAATTAAGTAAGTAGTGATTAATGAGTTAACAACCTGAGTATTGATTAATGAGTTAAGTGATTAGTGATTAATGAGTTAATTACTTGTGTAGTGATTAATGAGTTCTTCGAGAGAAGAGCATTTGTGTTTCGTTGTGATGTAACATCCACCGCTGTCCAAGTCACGAATACGATAATGTTTAACAGACTTCTGTCTGTTTTCATCTTCATCGAGAACAGACAGAGAGTAGGATCCTGGAAATAGGAAAACACAATCACCATGAAATACTTATCACACGACCACTAGTCCACTACCCACAGCCAAATAACTCGTGTCAAGAAACTCCCTTTAGTAGAGTCTTAGAAATGAGAAACAAATATGGGACAGTAACTGTAAATATCATGTCATCACAGTTTCTGCAATGACTGAAAGAAGAAAAAAGGAGGCAGCTGGTCCAATCCAATGGTCCAATCTAACAGTCCAATCCAGTGGTCTACTCCAGTGGTCCAATCCAGTGATCGACTCCGGTAGTCGACTCCAATGGTCCAATCCAACGGTTGACTCCAATGGTCCAATCCAATGGTCGACTCCAATGATTCAATCCAACGGTTGACTCTAATGGTCCAATCCACTGGTCCAATCCAATGACCGCCGCTGCATGGGTGGACTGAGAACCAGAAATCAAATGATCCATCAGAAATACCTTATGACCAAGAGTCTTTAAAATGTCTTCTCCACCTTCTCCTCCTCTGCAACCCTCCCATCATCATCATCATCACCACCACCACCACCATCATCACCACCACCACCACCACCACCATCATCACAATCATCATCACCACCACCACCACCACCATCATCACAATCATCATCATCACCACCACCACCATCATCACAATCATCATAACCACCACCACCACCACCATCATCACAATCATCATCATCACCACCGCCACCATCATCACAATCATCATCATCACCAACACCACAACCGTCATCATCACAAACATCAACACTGTCATCATGCCATGTAGCTAAAGCCACACTTAACACGAGGCGAGAGACCTTCTCTGATCAGCCCAGCCATTCTAACTAGAACCACATAGGATGGTACATAGGCGATGGTCTGACCAAAGCAGGCCATCGCTTAGCCAGACTTAAGCCAGGTCTCAATCCATTCATCAAAACCATTAAATGCTAAACCAAGTCATCACCTCTGTCTCATCTACCTCGAAATCTCTCATCAAATGTAACAAATCATTTCTACGACAGAACAAAACGAAATGCAAGTGTTGATGACAAACGACATTCACTCAGTGAATGAGTGAGAATAATGATCAACTGAGAGCAATGATGATGACAAGCAGGAGGAGGAGGAGGAGGAGGAGGAGGAGGAGGAGGAGGAGGAGCAGGAGCAGGAGCAGGAGGAGCAGGAGCAGGAGCAGGAGGAGCAGGAGGAACTGAGGGACAAGAGGAGTTCACAGATATGGAGCAGGAACAGGAGATAAAGAAGACAAAGGAGGAAGAGCAAGAGGAGGAGGAAGAGGGGAAGGAAGAGGGGATAATGGTCCATTGTTCTTCCGCCAACCGAGTGACTAGAGGCCGACCTGAAGTTGATTCTGATTCACGGACGAGGAATGTTCCACGGACGTTGCCAGGCAACTGAAGTTGCTTCTCCGCATCTTTTCGACTTATCTTTCCATGGAACCAGCTGAAAAAAAGCATCCAAATTAAACTGAAAATCACTTTCAGAGACTCGAGCATTAACAGACACACTGACTTCCTCTGCCATACCTAGTGACACATTGAATACACATGTGTAGACATATTAATGCACAGATGGCTGCACAGTCTTAAACCTGAAAGCTCAGAAAGAACATTTGAATGCAGTGGTAACATGTTCCATCGTGTAATCATCATAATGAATCATAACATAACATAACATAATATTTTATTGGTCCAAGTAACAGTGAAAGAGAAAGCAAATACAAATGTATCAACCGATACTAGAGCTACATAATGCCATAACATATATCAACAGCGTATACATAAATATATGTTTCAGTGAAGTAAGTTTGTTTCCTAAAACAATCATAGACTTATATAAGACCTCCAGAAGAAAACGACTGAGAGGCACTCTCCCTATATCTCCGATAACCAAGATCAAAGAGAATCAATTTCAATCGCTAGCAAAATAAACACAACTTAGGAGATGAAGGATGAATGGCATTCTGCTCCAAAGTGGTCAGATCACTTTCAACCCAACTTCTCTGATGAATTCTGATTTCTAATTGTGATTTGATGTCTTCAGCATTTTGATAAGAGCGCTATTGAAATCATTGGATAAGACTAGAGAGATTAGAAATTTAGCAGAAGTACGCAACAGACGGACGACCTCTACACCCAGTGACATTGCAAAGCAAAGACATCTTGCGCCAGGTAAGGATGACTCTGGAATACATAGCTGTGACCTCTACACCCAGTGACATTGCAAAGCAAAGACATCTTGCGCCAGGTAAGGATGACTCTGGAATACATAGCTGTGACCTCTACACCCAGTGACATTGCAAAGCAAAGACATCTTGCGCCAGGTAAGGATGACTCTGGAATACATAGCTGTGACCTCTACACCCAGTGACATTGCAAAGCAAAGACATCTTGCGCCAGGTAAGGATGACTCTGGAATACATAGCTGTGACCTCTACACCCAGTGACATTGCAAAGCAAAGACATCTTGCGCCAGGTAAGGATGACTCTGGAATACATAGCTGTGACCTCTACACCCAGTGACATTGCAAAGCAAAGACATCTTGCGCCAGGTAAGGATGACTCTGGAATACATAGCTGTGACCTCTACACCCAGTGACATTGCAAAGCAAAGACATCTTGCGCCAGGTAAGGATGACTCTGGAATACATAGCTGTGACCTCTACACCCAGTGACATTGCAAAGCAAAGACATCTTGCGCCAGGTAAGGATGACTCTGGAATACATAGCTGTGACCTCTACACCCAGTGACATTGCAAAGCAAAGACATCTTGCGCCAGGTAAGGATGACTCTGGAATACATAGCTGTGACCTCTACACCCAGTGACATTGCAAAGCAAAGACATCTTGCGCCAGGTAAGGATGACTCTGGAATACATAGCTGTGACCTCTACACCCAGTGACATTGCAAAGCAAAGACATCTTGCGCCAGGTAAGGATGACTCTGGAATACATAGCTGTGACCTCTACACCCAGTGACATTGCAAAGCAAAGACATCTTGCGCCAGGTAAGGATGACTCTGGAATACATAGCTGTGACCTCTACACCCAGTGACATTGCAAAGCAAAGACATCTTGCGCCAGGTAAGGATGACTCTGGAATACATAGCTGTGACCTCTACACCCAGTGACATTGCAAAGCAAAGACATCTTGCGCCAGGTAAGGATGACTCTGGAATACATAGCTGTGACCTCTACACCCAGTGACATTGCAAAGCAAAGACATCTTGCGCCAGGTAAGGATGACTCTGGAATACATAGCTGTGACCTCTACACCCAGTGACATTGCAAAGCAAAGACATCTTGCGCCAGGTAAGGATGACTCTGGAATACATAGCTGTGACCTCTACACCCAGTGACATTGCAAAGCAAAGACATCTTGCGCCAGGTAAGGATGACTCTGGAATACATAGCTGTGACCTCTACACCCAGTGACATTGCAAAGCAAAGACATCTTGCGCCAGGTAAGGATGACTCTGGAATACATAGCTGTGACCTCTACACCCAGTGACATTGCAAAGCAAAGACATCTTGCGCCAGGTAAGGATGACTCTGGAATACATAGCTGTGACCTCTACACCCAGTGACATTGCAAAGCAAAGACATCTTGCGCCAGGTAAGGATGACTCTGGAATACATAGCTGTGACCTCTACACCCAGTGACATTGCAAAGCAAAGACATCTTGCGCCAGGTAAGGATGACTCTGGAATACATAGCTGTGACCTCTACACCCAGTGACATTGCAAAGCAAAGACATCTTGCGCCAGGTAAGGATGACTCTGGAATACATAGCTGTGACCTCTACACCCAGTGACATTGCAAAGCAAAGACATCTTGCGCCAGGTAAGGATGACTCTGGAATACATAGCTGTGACCTCTACACCCAGTGACATTGCAAAGCAAAGACATCTTGCGCCAGGTAAGGATGACTCTGGAATACATAGCTGTGACCTCTACACCCAGTGACATTGCAAAGCAAAGACATCTTGCGCCAGGTAAGGATGACTCTGGAATACATAGCTGTGACCTCTACACCCAGTGACATTGCAAAGCAAAGACATCTTGCGCCAGGTAAGGATGACTCTGGAATACATAGCTGTGACCTCTACACCCAGTGACATTGCAAAGCAAAGACATCTTGCGCCAGGTAAGGATGACTCTGGAATACATAGCTGTGACCTCTACACCCAGTGACATTGCAAAGCAAAGACATCTTGCGCCAGGTAAGGATGACTCTGGAATACATAGCTGTGACCTCTACACCCAGTGACATTGCAAAGCAAAGACATCTTGCGCCAGGTAAGGATGACTCTGGAATACATAGCTGTGACCTCTACACCCAGTGACATTGCAAAGCAAAGACATCTTGCGCCAGGTAAGGATGACTCTGGAATACATAGCTGTGACCTCTACACCCAGTGACATTGCAAAGCAAAGACATCTTGCGCCAGGTAAGGATGACTCTGGAATACATAGCTATCTGTGGTAGAATTGAGGACAGGTCACCAGCAGCATGCTCTTAACCTCAACGCACCTTTAAATGATTAACCAATGAAGATTGCTACAAATATAAGCAGAAATCTGGCAATGCATTTGAAATGCGCTGATTAACGTCAACCAATGAAACTCACTCAAACTGTTCAATGCTGTTTTCCAGAGCAACGTATGTATTCGGAATGTAACCCTGTTCACTAGTAAACATATTTCGTGCCAACCACCAATCGCCGTCTCTACAAAAAACAGAACAAAACCATATCATCACTTAATCACACAATCCCCTTTTCACCTTCTGCCAGTTACCTCAACGACTGCGTCTCAAAGAGATGTCGCTTGAAATGACATCTAAGCATTTGGCTACTGAAATCAATTTTGAGTCGAGAATGACTCGCATATATTCTAAACACACGGTGAGTCAAGAGAGAAAAACAAGAAAAGACCAAATCAAAGTGAAATGAAGTCTTTAAGTTCAGCCGGTCGGACATTCGTCCGACCGGCTGAACTTAAAGCATGATAACAAAATGCACTTTTTCCAAATGGAGAAGATCCTCTTTCTACACAAACAATACATAAATTTGCTCACATTGATACATATATGGGGGTGCTTGATAGTGTAGTGGTTAGCATTAGGGGTCCACCGGAAACCACCTCGGACATTTGCCTCGGCCGGAAATCCCGTTTCCGGAAGTATTCGACTCGGCAAATATTGTAGACGCAAATAGTTGCAAAAGATTTTTTCTTTAAAAAAAAATTTTTTCTTTAAAAACTTATTCAATAAACTTACGTATATAAAATTATAAATGTTGAACCTTAAAACAATTACACAGAAAACTTCACAACTGCACAGAAATGACTACAATTCAAATTGTATTAACTAGTCACTTATTACAAGTACACAAATTTATGTCGATAATTTCTTATTACATGAAAATGTGAAGCTTCGCATATGGAACAAATGGTACCCGGTTCGTTTCCGGATCCGGCATATAGTACATCCAAATACTCGGATTCGGTTTCCGGTGGAAAATGTCTTTCCGATGGACCCCTAGTTAGCATGCTGGAGTGTCAATCAAGAGGTGGGGAGTTCAAATCCACGTCAATGCAGAAATTTGGTTTGAGAGTTCTGCTTCACTGCTTCACCTGTGCCCCAAATAGCCAACTCAGCAATAATACTAAGTACACTGGCCATACACTGTTGGCTGGAAGATGACGAGGGAGAGGACTGGAACCAGCCGTCATATGCTGAGGCTAAGCAAATGAAGTCGCTAACACTTCATACCCATGGCTGCCTCAGGTCTAGCTTATGGGACTGCTCTTCTCTCTCTCTCTCTCTCTCTCTCTCTCTCTCTCTCTCTCTCTCTCTCTCTCTCTCTCTCTCTCTCTCTCTCTCTCTCTCTCTCTCTCTCTCTCTCTGTCTCTCTCGCACACACACACACACACACATATATATACACTGGCTGTACATATATAATTTCAATGGTTGTATTTCACCTCATTTGCTACAAAAGTTCCTTTAAACTAATTCATATGAAGATTGTTAGATTGAAATGTTTGATGAGAAGGATGAGGAGGAGGTAGTGGTGGAGGTGGAGGAGCAGGAGGAGGTATTGTTATGGCTTACTCTTGTATGACTTCCATGATGTCACCCTTCTTAAAATTCAGGTCCGGAGTATCAGTTACAGATCCATCAGTGACTGACGTGTAGTCGTAGAGACCTCGGACGACCTTCTTACCTACAGACACACAGACAGCGTCCACGATGACAAACTCTTCTTCACTTCATTCAAATCTCTTATTCAGCCAGACATGACAAAAGGTGAAGAAGGACAAAGAAGACAATCAGACTTTTCCTTAGATGATACGAAACAATTCAACTGACCTTCTGACCTTAAGAAGGCAGACAGCACAGCATGACTCTTCTCAGCCACAACCACTAAAACAACCTCACCCTCAATCATTTACACCTTTCCCTTCTCATTCATAATCAACTAAAACTCGACTCATACATTTCCATCTTCCTACTCATTGCTCTGCTCACCCATCAGTTCTGACTGATGATGCTCCTTTGGACAGAGACACACTCAGCTACTGATGCTCCTTTGGACAGAGACACGCTCAGCCGATGATGCTCCTTTGGTTACAGACTCACTCAGCTAATGATGCTCCTTTGGATGATGCATTATGAAACCAGAGCCATAGGAATTACTTCCTGTTTCTCGAGCAACAGGTGAGATTATTTTATACCACTCTTTCACTTGATAGGAAGTGTCTCTTTTCTCTCCAACTGTTTCAGTTTGCTGTGACAGCAAAGGACAGCCAGTCAGAGCAAAAGAAAACCATTCAAAGCAAAGGACAGCCAGTCAGAGCAAAGAAAACCATTCAGAGCAAAGGACAGCCAGTCAGAGCAAAGGACAGCCAGTCAGAGCAAAGGAAAACCATTCAGAGCAAAGGACAGCCAGTCAGAGCAAAGGACAGCCACTCAGAGCAAAGGACAGCCAGTCAGAGCAAAGGACAGCCAGTCAGAGCAAAGGACAGCCAGTCAGAGCAAAGGACAGCCAGTCAGAGTAAAGGACAGCCACTCAGAGCAAAGGACAGCCAGTCAGAGCAAAGGAAAACTATTCAGAGCAAAGGACAGCCACTCAGAGCAAATGACAACCAGTCACAGCAAACGACAGCCAGTCAGAGTAAAAGAAAACCATTCAAAGCAAAGGACAGCCAGTCAGAGCAAAGGACAGCCACTCAGAGCAAAGGACAGCCAGTCAGAGCAAAGGAAAACTATTCAGAGCAAAGGACAGCCACTCAGAGCAAATGACAACCAGTCACAGCAAACGACAGCCAGTCAGAGCAAAAGAAAACCATTCAAAGCAAAGGACAGCCAGTCAGAGCAAAGAAAACCATTCAGAGCAAAGGACAGCCAGTCAGAGCAAAGGACAGCCAGTCAGAGCAAAGGAAAACCATTCAGAGCAAAGGACAGCCAGTCAGAGCAAAGGAAACCATTCAGAGCAAAGGACAGCCACTCAGAGCAAAGGACAGCCAGTCAGAGCAAAGGACAGCCAGTCAGAGCAAAGGACAGCCAGTCAGAGCAAAGGAAAACTATTCAGAGCAAAGGACAGCCACTCAGAGCAAATGACAACCAGTCACAGCAAACGACAGCCAGTCAGAGTAAAAGTGAGCCAGTCAGAGCAAAAGACAACAAATCAGAGCAAAGGGTAGCCATTCGGAGGAAAGGACAGCCAGTCAGAGCAAAGGATAGCCAGTCAGTCAGAGCAAAGGACAGCCAGTCAGAGCAAAGGAAACCATTCAGAGCAAAGGACAGCCAGTCAGAGCAAAGGACAGCCACTCAGAGCAAAGGACAGCCAGTCAGAGCAAAGGAAAACCATTCAGAGTAAAGGACAGCCACTCAGAGCAAACGACAGCCAGTCACAGCAAACGACAGCCAGTCAGAGTAAAAGAGAGCCAGTCAGAGCAAAAGACAACAAATCAGAGCAAAGGGCAGCCAGTCGGAGGAAAGGACAGCCAGAGCAAAGGAGAGCCAGTCAGAGCAAAGGACAGCCAGTCAGAGCAAAGGACAGCCAGTCAGAGCAAAGGATACCCAGTCACAGCAAAGGACAGCCAGTCAGAGCAAAGGATACCCAGTCAGAGCAAAGGACAGCCAGTCAGAGCAAAGGACAGCCAGTCAGAGCAAAGGACAGCCAGTCAGAGCAAAGGATACCCAGTCAGAGCAAAGGACAGCCAGTCAGAGCAAAGGACAGCCAGTCAGAGCAAAGGATACCCAGTCAGAGCAAAGGACAGCCAGTCAGAGCAAAGGACAGCCAGTCAGAGCAAAGAACAGCCAGACAGTCAGTCAGAGCAAAGGATAAGCCAGTGAATGAATGAAACATTCATTATTACAAGACTGCCATGCTTCTAGCTGACAGTGGGCCACTAGTGAACAAGTGTCAACTGTTCTCAGGACTTCATGACAATCACTTCCTGGTTAACTCTTATCAGGTCTACAAAATCATTACTAATATTGAGGGCAAAATATTCAAGGCGTCATTCCTTCCTCTTGCCCTCTGTGGCTTCACTTCCGGTTTCTTTCACTTACCAAATTTCGACATGGCCTCTCTCCCATGTTCTTAGCTGCCTAACCCTAACCCTGACCTGTGCAGAAGTCTGGGTTAGGAAGAAGATCCCCATGTTCTTAGCTGCCTAACCCTAACCCTGACCTGTGCAGAAGTCTGGGTTAGGAAGAAGATCCCCATGTTCTTAGCTGCCTAACCCTAACCCTGACCTGTGCAGAAGTCTGGGTTAGGAAGAAGATCCCCATGTTCTTAGCTGCCTAACCCTAACCCTGACCTGTGCAGAAGTCTGGGTTAGGAAGAAGATCCCCATGTTCTTAGCTGCCTAACCCTAACCCTGACCTGTGCAGAAGTCTGGGTTAGGCAGAAGATCCCCATGTTCCTAGCTGCCTAGTCTTAACCCTGACATGTGCAGAAGTCAGGGTTAGGAAGAAGATCCCCATGTTCTTAGCTGCCTAACCCTAACCCTGACCTGTGCAGAAGTCTGGGTTAGGAAGAAGATCCCCATGTTCTTAGCTGCCTAACCCTAACCTTGACCTGTGCAGAAGTCTGGGTTAGGAAGAAGATCCCCATGTTCTTAGCTGCCTAGTCTTAACCCTGACATGTGCAGAAGTCAGGGTTAGGAAGAAGATCCCCATGTTCTTAGCTGCCTAACCCTAACCCTGACCTGTGCAGAAGTCTGGGTTAGGAAGAAGATCCCCATGTTCTTAGCTGCCTAACCCTAACCCTGACCTGTGCAGAAGTCTGGGTTAGGAAGAAGATCCCCATGTTCTTAGCTGCCTAACCCTAACCCTGACCTGTGCAGAAGTCTGGGTTAGGAAGAAGATCCCCATGTTCTTAGCTGCCTAACCCTAATCCTGACCTGTGCAGAAGTCTGGGTTAGGAAGAAGATCCCCATGTTCTTAGCTGCCTAACCCTAACCTTGACCTGTGCAGAAGTCTGGGTTAGGAAGAAGATCCCCATGTTCTTAGCTGCCTAGTCTTAACCCTGACATGTGCAGAAGTCAGGGTTAGGAAGAAGATCCCCATGTTCTTAGCTGCCTAACCCTAACCCTGACCTGTGCAGAAGTCTGGGTTAGGAAGAAGATCCCCATGTTCTTAGCTGCCTAACCCTAACCTTGACCTGTGCAGAAGTCTGGGTTAGGAAGAAGATCCCCATGTTCTTAGCTGCCTAGTCTTAACCCTGACCTGTGCAGAAGTCTGGGTTAGGAATAAGATCCCCATGTTCTTAGCTGCCTAACCCTAACCCTGACCTGTGCAGAAGTCAGGGTTAGGAAGAAGATCCCCATGTTCTTAGCTGCCTAACCCTAACCCTGACCTGTGCAGAAGTCTGGGTTAGGAAGAAGATCCCCATGTTCTTAGCTGCCTAACCCTAACCTTGACCTGTGCAGAAGTCTGGGTTAGGAAGAAGATCCCCATGTTCTTAGCTGCCTAGTCTTAACCCTGACATGTGCAGAAGTCAGGGTTAGGAAGAAGATCCCCATGTTCTTAGCTGCCTAACCCTAATCCTGACCTGTGCAGAAGTCAGGGTTAGGAAGAAGATCCCCATGTTCTTAGCTGCCTAACCCTAACCCTGACCTGTGCAGAAGTCTGGGTTAGGAAGAAGATCCCATGTTCTTAGCTGCCTAACCCTAACCCTGACCTGTGCAGAAGTCTGGGTTAGGCAGAAGATCCCCATGTTCTTAGCTGCCTAACACTAACCCTGACCTGTGCAGAAGTCAGGGTTAGGAAGAAGATCCCCATGTTCTTAGCTGCCTAACCCTAACCCTGACCTGTGCAGAAGTCTGGGTTAGGAAGAAGATCCCCATGTTCTTAGCTGCCTAACCCTAACCTTGACCTGTGCAGAAGTCTGGGTTAGGAAGAAGATCCCCATGTTCTTAGCTGCCTAGTCTTAACCCTGACATGTGCAGAAGTCAGGGTTAGGAAGAAGATCCCCATGTTCTTAGCTGCCTAACCCTAACCCTGACCTGTGCAGAAGTCTGGGTTAGGAAGAAGATCCCCATGTTCTTAGCTGCCTAACCCTAACCCTGACCTGTGCAGAAGTCTGGGTTAGGAAGAAGATCCCCATGTTCTTAGCTGCCTAACCCTAACCCTGACCTGTGCAGAAGTCAGGGTTAGGAAGAAGATCCCCATGTTCTTAACTGCCTAACCCTAATCCTGACCTGTGCAGAAGTCTGGGTTAGGAAGAAGATCCCCATGTTCTTAGCTGCCTAACCCTAACCTTGACCTGTGCAGAAGTCTGGGTTAGGAAGAAGATCCCCATGTTCTTAGCTGCCTAACCCTAACCCTGACCTGTGCAGAAGTCTGGGTTAGGAAGAAGATCCCCATGTTCTTAGCTGCCTAACCCTAACCTTGACCTGTGCAGAAGTCTGGGTTAGGAAGAAGATCCCCATGTTCTTAGCTGCCTAGTCTTAACCCTGACATGTGCAGAAGTCAGGGTTAGGAAGAAGATCCCCATGTTCTTAGCTGCCTAACCCTAACCCTGACCTGTGCAGAAGTCTGGGTTAGGAAGAAGATCCCCATGTTCTTAGCTGCCTAGTCTTAACCCTGACCTGTGCAGAAGTCTGGGTTAGGAAGAAGATCCCCATGTTCTTAGCTGCCTAACCCTAACCCTGACCTGTGCAGAAGTCAGGGTTAGGAAGAAGATCCCCATGTTCTTAGCTGCCTAACCCTAACCCTGACCTGTGCAGAAGTCTGGGTTAGGAAGAAGATCCCCATGTTCTTAGCTGCCTAACCCTAACCTTGACCTGTGCAGAAGTCTGGGTTAGGAAGAAGATCCCCATGTTCTTAACTGCCTAGTCTTAACCCTGACATGTGCAGAAGTCAGGGTTAGGAAGAAGATCCCCATGTTCTTAGCTGCCTAACCCTAACCCTGACCTGTGCAGAAGTCAGGGTTAGGAAGAAGATCCCTATGTTCTTAGCTGCCTAACCCTAACCCTGACCTGTGCAGAAGTCTGGGTTAGGAAGAAGATCCCCATGTTCTTAGCTGCCTAACCCTAACCTTGACCTGTGCAGAAGTCTGGGTTAGGAAGAAGATCCCCATGTTCTTAGCTGCCTAACCCTAACCCTGACCTGTGCAGAAGTCAGGGTTAGGAAGAAGATCCCCATGTTCTTAGCTGCCTAACCCTAACCCTGACCTGTGCAGAAGTCTGGGTTAGGAAGAAGATCCCCATGTTCTTAGCTGCCTAACCCTAACCCTGACCTGTGCAGAAGTCAGGGTTAGGAAGAAGATCCCCATGTTCTTAGCTGCCTAACCCTAACCCTGACCTGTGCAGAACTTGGTTTCTTACAACCAAACACAACAACGTCATCTAATTAAACATCTACCAACTTTAAAATCCATATCTACAGGATCCAGTTTCAGAGTTAAGAAGGCCAAATGGTTCAGTGGCTTTTCATCACTAGGGGGCAGTGTTATTGAAGGAAATACTCAAGTTGTTATATTTACCCTGGGACAGGGCCACCTGAATCGCATGGTGGGAGATTCCCTTCTGACCCGGATCTTCTCCTGGTGACTGTGACTCGCTCCCACGACCACCCGTTCGAACCGGATCCTGGGTGTATCGATTGTTTCGCGACTGGTTCGTTTCGACCTGGGCTGCTCCTCCTCCTCCTCCTCCTGCTCCATCGACCTGCACTTTGAAGTTGACGCTGTGTTGGGCATCTCCGTCTTTCGACAAACAGGAGCCCATGATTAGTTAGTGAGTAGAGTCAGTCAGTGATTGGGTCAACGCTTCGTGTCGTCATCAATCAGTCCAAAGCTACATCACCGTTTCGTCTTTGATGACGTCACACGCAGCTGTTCACCTGTCAAGAACAGACAATGAATGAAGAACCCTAACAACACAGAAGAACACCAAATCCAATCAATCCGGGCAATTAAATCCAATCAATCCGGGCAATTGCTCAGATTGCTTGTAGACGGAGCACAAAGTTCCCGGTCAGAAAGCCCCACAGACTTCATGTTCTTACCACAGACCCATTGTTCTTACCACAAACCCATTGTTCTTATCACAGACCCCATGTTCTTACCACAGACCCCATATATATATATATCTGTATATATATATATATATATATATATATATATATATATATATATATATATATATATATATATATATATATATATATATATATCTGTATATATATATATATATTCGTGTGTATATAATATATATATATATATATTCATTTATTGACGAAAACTGGATAGCACACTGCACCCAGGAACATTAACAGATCATAACACAATAATAATATGGATAACTAAAGCAGAGAAGTCATGTAATGTTGGTTGAATAATGTAATATTAGTTAAGTAATATTAGTTAACATTCTAACATTAGTGAGCAGAGAAACATCTTAACATTAGTTAGCAGTGACCATGTCTGTGGAGACTATCTCTTACCACAGGCCCCATGTTCTTACCACATACCCATGTTCTTACCACAGGCCCCAAGTTCTTACCACAGACCACATGTTCTTACCACAGGCCCCATGTTCTTACCACAGACCACATGTTCTTACCACAGGCCCCATGTTCTTACCACAGACCACATGTTCTTAAAGCATGTGTCTGAAATGTCTCTCGCAACCAAATTTCCTTCCAACAAAGAGGGACAGAAAAAATGACAGTCATTTAGTCCTAGGATAAAATGTTAGACCACACATAATTATCTGAAGTTTACACATAAATTGCCCAAACCTGGGAATGCTGTCAAAATGCATAACCAAAGAAGCAACGAGAGGCAAATAGCAATTAATTAAGGACCAGGCAGACAAAGGGACCAGACCAAGAAACCGAAACTACAGATCTCACATTATTAGCCAACTGGGTTAAACAGACCATCAGCCTGGATAAGACTACACTATTCCGATCAGTACCAGCGCTTGTGAATAAGTCAGTGCCCTGCATTTAGGCTTAGAGGTTTGAAGGTTATGAAATTATGACAGTGGTTCCCAGTTGAATAATAGCATTTAAACTGATAACAGAGTAAATGAAACAAAACTTCTTTGAGTTTACATTGATCAGCACTTGATGTCGAAAGTACAGAACACTCGAGTTTCTGTAAAGACATCGAAAAACAGTCCAGAGTTTCTTATGTTCCGCCAAAAGCTGTACTTGTGACTATGGATTGATACTTATCCTACTGCAACCTTCTGTGGGATTTACTAACTAACCCTTCTTCTTCTTCTTCTTCTTTTCCTTCAGGCTCGAATTAATCCCTCTTTGGAGAGGGGTCAGCCACTCGGATCCTTCTCTTCCACTTGTTTCTTTCTTGAGCATCTTCTTTCTTCAGTTTTAGGAGTTTTAGGTCTTGTTGTATCGTGTCTTCCCATCTCTTCCTCTGTCGTCCCCGGCTGCGGCGTCCGTATACCTCTGCATTCATGATTCTTTTCACACAACTATCATCCTCTTTTCTCATTACATGTCCATACCACCTCAGCCTGGTCTCTCGTACTTTGTCAGTTATACATGCCACCCCGAGCTTCTTTCTGATGTCCACATTTCTTTTCCTGTCCTTCAGTGAGATCCCAAGTATCCATCGTAGCATTCTCATCTCTGTTCTCTCCAGTAACCCTTCATCCCTTTTTGTCAGCGCCCAGGCCTCTGCTCCATATAGCATCACCGGTCTTACCATTGTTTTGTATACCTTTCCCTTGAGTTGAGTTGGCATTTTGGCGTCACACAACACTCCCGTTAGTTCTCTCCATTTCTGCCAAGCCACCTTAATCCTGTTCCTGATGTCATGCTCGCAGCCACCCTGTGCATTCATGGTCGATCCCAGATATTTAAATGTTTCAACCTGTTTCAGTGACTTTCCTGCAATGTCTCTGATCTCAATTGCTTCCGTTGTTTTTGAGCAGACCATGGTTTCTGTTTTATTGATGTTTATCTTAAGACCCTTGCTCTCCACTGCCATCTGCCAGTCTGTAAAACGTGCTTGCATCTTCGCCTCTGCATCGTCCGCCAGTATAAGATCATCCGCATACAGCATGTCCCAAGGTACCTCTCTCCTTACATGTTCTGATATTGCATCCATCACAATAATTTACTAACTAACCCTCTCGTCTTTAAATATCGTTATCCTACAGAAACCGCTGTTTGGACAATATCCAGACAGCACTGAGGGGTTCTACCAAACGGGCATTTTATGAGCTAGGCATTAGGAAGCTATGGCCTGTATAACAAAACTAGAAATTGTTTTCTTCATATAAAAATTATAACTGATTTGTTATCATCAACACTTCATAGTTAGTTTAGAACTGCTTAAGAAATTCATGATCACTAGACTAGATCCTGTATGAACTATAAATTTTGTTCTTGTCAACATAAGAACAGTTTTTATTGTTGTGACTGCACCACCTGTGTGGAACTTCCTGCCTCACACCTGGATGGAACTACCTGCATCATTATCTCAATCATCCATCCACCTGGATGGAACTCCTTGCCTCATCATCTCATTCATTCATTTATTCTGTACCTATTTAACGCACACATTCAAAAGCATTACCTGAAGAGAAAACCTTATTGATATCAATTATTGTAAATGACTTTAGGGAATGGTTTCTATAGAAATTGTTATGAATATCTGTAGAAATAGAATTTGATGGAAAATATCTAATCACCTGTACAGATATTTGCTTAGTGAATGATGTAATTATCGCCCATAAAACATTAACTACAACGTCTAAAGGGAGGGTTTAGGATGAACTGAAAAAGTGAAAGGAATTTGGTTTGTTGTAATTTCTGTTTAGCTCCTCCGTCAATTCAAGTCACGTGGGTCAGAAGTGACGATGAATTGTTCTTCTGTCATGTCCAGAAAAGAAGAAGACAATAAGAGGAAGAGGATGAGGAAGAGGATGAGGACGAGGAGGTGGATGAGGAGAACTCCAGCAACAGCAGCAGAACAGAACACGGCTCCTCTGCACAACTCACTCACTCTTCGACACAGCTGCAAACCACAATACAAACCACATACAGACACAGCGATAAAGAGACAGACACACAGATACGCAGACACACAGAGACATAGACACACATACATACAGATACAAGCAGACACACACAGACACAGGGACACAGAAGACAAACATTCAGAGGTATACCCATACAGAAAAGCATTCGGAAGAGATACGGAAGTATACTCTGGCATTTGACACTAAAGCCGTCTGAAGTCAGAGATTATCAGAATGAGGAGGAGGAGGAGGAGGAGACGCAGAGGATGAACAGAAGGAGGAAGAGGAGGCGGAGGAGGAAGAGGATGAAGAGGGGAAGCAGGAGGAGGAGACGGCCGAGGGTGAGCGAGGACAATTGGCCAACGTCAACTGATGAAAATTATAACTTTTCTTCCTAGATGATGGCTCTAAAGTAGGTCACCAGCAGAAACAATGACACGCAGGCAGACATACATACAGATAGACAGACGGAGAGACACAGACAGACAAAGATCAGTTCCTCATCATCGGTCAAACATCAAACCTTTGACTGTAGTGGGTTTAAACTTGTATTATACCAGGGAACGATGACGATTCTTCCCAAAGTAAAGCACAGCCTCCGACTATTCGCCTTCTCGTCTAATATGTTGGCCGAAGAGAGCAGAGGCTTAACTTTGGTCTAGAAAGAGGGGGCTACCAAATTTCGCATCATTGCTTATTCGCGGCTGTAAAATAATTATAACGTCGCTGTTTATAAGCACCACGCCTAATAATAATAATAATAATAATAATAATAATAATAATAATAATAATAATAATAATAATAAAATAAATAAATAAATAAATAACAATAATGGTGATCATGAAGATGATGCTCAGTAATTGTTTTGAGTCTTAGAGGCTCAAATGAAATCCTTCCTCCAAGAAAATATTAATGGGCATTGTTTCTTCTTGATATGAAAACTGAGGGGTACGGTACCCTCCAATCCAAAAAGTGGGGGTACGGGTACCCCTCAAAACCTACGAAAATTACGCCTATGGACGACAGCAAGATGTTTGCCAGAAATGATCACAATGTACCAGAGTAGAAGGTCGCAATGAAATCTCCCATTGAAACTTCATTATAATAAGCAACCATAAAGGCAAACCTCACAACGTCATAAGAAATCAGACTGGACTTGTCATATCCCTGGATAGATTGGAACTGCGGAATCATTGCGTGAAAACCATATCTATCACTAACTGTAAAAAGTAAAAAAAATTTTTTTTAAAGATATAGGTCTTCTCATGACTATTTTTGAGAAATCAAGAGATAAAGGACACCATAATAAACTATGAAAGCATCCTATGTTGCAGTGAGTATCTTCACTTAGAGCAAGCCTTCAATAAACTCTCCATAAAAGAACTGCACTCAATATTAAAATTTACATGACTTGGTCATTTGCATAATATTACATGACTTGGTCATTTGCATAATAATCAATGCCTTAGGTGCTTCAAATTAGGATGCGATGGGGGAAATGCTTAATTCAGATGTTGTATGTAATAAAATACTTAGACAAAATGCTATAAAAGGACTAATGATTTGTTGGCTAACACAACTCTAGGAATAGCAAAGAACTCAATTTGTATCCAATTGAATCAAAGTGGATCAACTGGATCCAAGTGGATCAATTGTATCTAAGTGGATCAACTGGATCCAAGTGGATCAATTGAATCTAAGTGGATCAACTGGATCCAAGTGGATCAATTGTATCTAAGTGGATCAACTGGATCCAAGTGGATCAATTGAATCAAAGTGGATCAACTGGATCCAAGTGGATGAATTGTATCTAAGTGGATCAACTGGATCCAAGTGGATCAATTGAATCAAAGTGGATCAACTGGATCCAAGTGGATCAATTGTATCTAAGTGGATCAACTGGATCCAAGTGGATCAATTGAATCTAAGTGGATCAACTGGATCCAAGTGGATCAATTGTATCTAAGTGGATCAACTGGATCCAAGTGGATCAATTGAATCAAAGTGGATCAACTGGATCCAAGTGGATCAATTGTGTCTAAGTGGATCAACTGGATCCAAGTGGATCAATTGTATCTAAGTGGATCAACTGGATCCAAGTGGATCAATTGTATCTAAGTGGATCAACTGGATCCAAGTGGATCAATTGAATCAAAGTGGATCAACTGGATCCAAGTGGATCAATTGTATCTAAGTGGATCAACTGGATCCAAGTGGATCAATTGAATCTAAGTGGATCAACTGGATCCAAGTGGATCAATTGTATCTAAGTGGATCAACTGGATCCAAGTGGATCAATTGTATCTAAGTGGATCAACTGGATCCAACTGGATCCAAGTGGATCAATTGTATCTAAGTGGATCAACTGGATCCAAGTGGATCAATTGTATCTAAGTGGATCAACTGGATCCAAGTGGATCAATTGTATCTAAGTGGATCAACTGGATCCAAGTGGATCAATTGTATCTAAGTGGATCAACTGGATCCAAGTGGATCAATTGTATCTAAGTGGATCTATTCAATACTTGTGTATTTCCGTTTGCTAAGAGTTTCTGCCACCTGCTGGGTCATTCAGATCAGAAACTTGTATAATTTTAAAGTATGCCTTGCAGCATAATTTATCCGTATTTTACAAACTGATGTCAATGAAATTTGAAGGCAGTTGATTTCAATGCCAGCAGTTTTGCAAGTCAGACTCAAATAAAACTCAATTCATTTGTTGAGAAAATTCATGATACACCATGGAAATTTCTTCTCTTTGTCAGAGACTCAGTCAGATAATTAATGCTAAATCACACTAGCACAACTGAGGGGGTTGGAAACGGCCCCCCTGGGGTGTGCAATGAAGACTTAACTGGGTCCTAAGAAAGACTTGGGGTTGAACCCCCAACCCCCGACAATTCCCACCCTGTCAACGGCTGTATGTAGACGTCCAACAGTGGTAGCAAGGCCCACATACATGTATGGAATAAATGGGTGGGTGGGAGAGTGGGCGAGTAAGAGAGTAAGTGAATAAGTAAGTATCGAGTACTTAAGTAAAACTGAAGTTCAAGGCTGTTATAAAAACTGCTGACCTCCAGTAAAAAAAGATTAGTTCTTATCTTCATATCGCCTCAGATTCAAGTCATTTACATAATCATACGGGCGTTAGACGCAAACCATAAAAATTTGTCCAGACAACGAAAGTGACCAGTTTAAAAAAATGCTTTTCATGTAATTTCATCGAATCCACTGATCGCTTTTAGATTTCACTTTCTGCGTTAAGTTGGCGACATTTTAGTAACTTCAGGATCGTAGGCCTAATACGTTGGACACTTTTGCCGAAGTTTCTAAGTTTAAATTCTCTAAATCGCGGCACTTACCTCGGAAATCACGCCAGTTTAAATTCTGACAAATCGAAAAGGTAATCTGAAAGCGATTTGTTTATATAATTTTCGTCAAAATTGATTTCTTAACCAATGTCTAAAACGAAACAAACCAAACAGGAACAACTTTGGCTCAAATTTACCCCAGACGAAGCCCAGCCCACGTGACACGGCGAAGGCCACCTAGCGAATGGAGCAGTTCTAACAGAACCCCCTCTTAGAACTAGAGCTTCCTCGGGAGAATGGAGGGGGGCAGAAAACGACGAGGGCTACAGTACAGAGTCGTAGACAGAGGGTTTTGGACTGGATGATGGACGACGGAAAAAGCAAGCAGAATTAGGAGGTACTACAACTTTAGGAGTGACGCCTCAGGACATAATAAACATACGGGGGGGGGGGGCGGTGGTGGGAGCGCCGTAGAGTAATGGATAACACACTGGCGTCAAGAGCTAAAGGTACAAAGATAGAACCCAGTAGACCCCGTAAGGCTTATTCAGCCTTCCACTCGCTAAGTGGCAGAGTTGGTTAAGTGAATAGTAGGCCATGAGTGGCGCCGTGTGGCTGCCGCTTAAAACAGTTATATTTGACTCCTGTAAAACTGTTATCATGTGCTTCTACTGTATACATGTATGTAAGGCGCCCTGCGTGGCTGCCGTTTCTAGGCTACTATTATGTATGTTCACTGTACAGCGCAGTGCGTTTGCAGGCGCTTAGGCCTAATTAAAAAAAAGATTATTATTATTATTATTATTATTAATCTCTTAATAATAATAATAATAATAATAATAATAATAATAATAATAATAATAATAATAATAATAATAATAATAATAATAATAATTATTATTATTATTATTATTGTGAATTCATGTCTAGGTTCTGTTCACTCTCAAAACGAGTTTCCCGCCGCTACCTCCGTTGAGAAGGCGATGTATAAAGACGGGTTTGTTGTTCTTTGGCTCCGGGCAGCTTTGACATAGCGCCTTGGAAGGCCACTGTGTTGAAGCGTTGCACCATCACTGAAAGACTCTTGAAAAGGAAGTTTGATTCGCGGGAGTCATCGGTGGTTTTCGACAGCCGGCGACCAAGTTCAGATAGAAAGGCAAGGCCTTCTCTGTTGAGGGGACCGAAGGTTTCCACCGCTACAGGTATGAAAATGTATCTCCTCTGTAGTTCAGAGTACTTATTATTATTATTATTATTATTATTATTATTATTATTATTATTATTATTATTATTATTATTATTATTATTATTATTATTATTATTATTATTATTATTATTATTATTATTATTATTATTATTATTATTATTATTATTATTATATTAGGTACTTCGTTCCCTCAGGGTCTTAGAGATTAAATTAGTTGTTTTTCTGGAACGGTTATTATTATTATTATTATTATTATTATTATTATTATTATTATTATTATTATTATTATTATTATTATTATTACTCAAAGGCAGAGAGGTGAAAGAAACAGAACAGAGCATGAACAACTGACCCAGTGTATCCTGCGACAGACACAAACATTGCGATCCGCCGATCTCCCCCCCCCCCCCCAGAAAAACACGGTCGAGGTGTCACAAGGACCCTTAATCATTAACCTGATTTAGAAATAATATTATGGTCCCTCACATGGTGCGGGTGTCATAAGGAACCTTAATCATTAACCTGGTCTAGAAATTATCCCTCATAAGGTGAGGTGTCATAAGGACCTTTTAATCATTAACCTGATTTAGAAATAATCCACCAGGACTGTAGGCCAATTATGCGGCTTTAGCCTATGCCAAAATAATTTCTGTAGACGTCAACGGCCTTTGTTGCCATTAGATGCCGTTAAACTTTGGATCCGCTCCCTAAGGACTTAAAAATATCTCCACAGAGAATTAAAACATTTTGTGGAATCTGTCAAGGCCATGCAGGACAAAATACAGAGTAGACTTATAGGCGCTATTAGTATATTTCTCTATATAATTGTAATTAGGCATACCATTGTTAAAAGAAGTTTGAACAGAAGAGAATTTTAACTGATTTGTTCAAGAAATTGTTCAACGTGCGCATGCTGCGGCATGCATAGGCTAATAATAAGCTTATACGTCGCCTACGGTTCATAAAATGCCAACATATGTTGATCAGCAGCAGACCTCTAGGCCTATACATAAGTGATGAGTCATGTACATAATATATAGCGCTGTATTAGGTCTATGTTTTGTTATTTTCAAAATGTAGAAGAAGAAAAATTGTCATAAGAGAAAATGACTCGGTTTTAAAATAGGAAACTCTCACGCAAGAAATCGGTTTTTTGCGGTTTTAAAACGGAATCATCTCTGGGCAACGAATCTAAAACCGGTTGTCAGACAAAGTGAAGTCTCTTCTCACTTTAGAAACATACGCGCGCACACACTCACGTGTACAATAAGAAGACAAATGGCACAGAGGGAGCAGCATATAGACAAACAGATGAGACGAGACAGTCACGTCTGCACAAGTGAGCCTGTCTCGGACTAAGGCTACAATAATTATTGTCATGATGCCTGACACACTTGCCAAGGCTATGGTAGGAGACGAGGAGACGAGGAGGAGGAGCAAGAGGAGGAGGAGGAGGAACAGGAGGAATAGGAGGAGGAGGAGGAGGAGGAGGAGAGAGGAGGAGGAGGAGGAGGAGGAGGAGCTGCTGATTGTTCAGTCGACGAGGAGCGAGAAAGTGACGAGACCGAGTTGGTCGTTGATGTGGTGTCTTGGTGAAATGTTCTTGGCCCAGGCTTTGCAGATGACGTTGATAAGGATTCCATTCATCGGATTCAGGAACTGGATCATAACGAGAGGAGAACGATAGCCTTCCTGGTTCCTGTACGGATAGAAGAATCTAGAAAATCCCTCCGAAGGGTTGTACGATATGTTGCCGATGTTCTCGTTGTCCAGCGGATACTGTTACAAGTGCAACGACAACACATACAACAGCAACGTATTGAGGTCAGGTCTCTACTTAGCAAAACAAAGCGCAGGGTGTTCATATGTATACAGTATTATCAAAAGGGTTCATGTATAGCAGAAATAATAGTTGTACGTGGTTTGTTGATTACATGGACACCAGTGGCGTCTACCCCCCCCCCCCCCCGAATGGTAAATGGAGAATCAACACCACCACCCAAATTTGCCCCTGAAATACACATTTTGGTGTTTTCTGAGATTCTGCAGTGGGAGAGACGCCAATCATGGCGTCGTAAAATAAACGAATTAGTCAGTCATTCTGAGACAGGTAGGCCTACAGATTAGTGAATTAATGGATGACTTAACTGAATGTTTTCTACTGAAATAGGTGCTGGGTTTAAGTCTAGACTGAGAGAGAGTCAAAGGAATTATCGCGTTTTGGGGATTTTATTACCTTTGCTTTGTTGGATTTGGCTATAATTATTATCACACGGAACAAAAGAGTTATCATGAAAAAATGCAACCCCCTCCACTTTCAGTCAAAATAATGTCAACCCTCCTCCCTCCACTTTTGAAGTTCGATGGAGATCGTTCTCCACGCTCCACCATTGGTAGACGCCACAGCATGAACACATAATAGATGGCTTCGGTCTGAACACATATTCCCTGCTCATCCCATAGGAGGTATATAGGGCCTACATTCCCACTGAGATCCTTGTATACTAGGTTTATCACATGCATGGCACTTCAATTGTTCATGAAGCATTGTGGCGGGCATCCACGGCAGTTCACAGACCAGTACTTAATGGACCGAATTAATTATCGGTAAATGAACGTAGTCCGATGATGACGACGATGAAACGATGATGATGACAACGACGATGATGATGAAGGATGGATATATGGTGGATTGAGCGCATGGATGCTACGTGGAAGGATCTCCCGTAGAAACTGTCGGCTGCTGATATCAGCCAATGAACGGATGAGATGGGAGGACCATATGCAACCGTCAAGACTCACCCGTCCTTCGCAGGTGACTCCGATGTAGTCGGGGTGGAACCTCGGTCGAAGTATGTCTGGAACCTCTGAACTGTTTCCATCCTCATATATCTCTGGCGTCCAATCGAATATCTAAACTCAAAGCCAACCGAAAAACCATTTCCCATTTAAAAATATCAACCAATCAGCTTCAAAGAACCAATACCAGTTAAGGATCATTGATAACCCATCCATCCATCCATCCATCCATCCATCCATCCATCCATCCATCCATCCATCCATCCATCCATCCATCCATCCATCCATCCATCCATCCATCCATCCATCCATCCATCCATCCATCCATCCATCCATCCATCCATCCATCCATCCATCCATCCATCCATCCATCCATCCATCCATCCATCCATCCATCCATCCATCCATCCATCCATCCATCCATCCATCCATCCATCCATCCATCCATCCATCCATCCATCCATCCATCCATCCATCCATCCATCCATCCATCCATCCATCCATCCATCCATCCATCCATCCATCCATCCATCCATCCATCCATCCATCCATCCATCCATCCATCCATCCATCCATCCATCCATCCATCCATCCATCCATCCATCCATCCATCCATCCATCCATCCATCCATCCATCCATCCATCCATCCATCCATCCATCCATCCATCCATCCATCCATCCATCCATCCATCCATCCATCCTTACCCTGTTGAGCTTAAGAAGGACACACGGTTGACCTTCGTCATATCCGAAATCCCTCTGCCAGGTGCACATGTCTCCAAGGTCGTCGACATGGAAGCGACACACTTTTCCCACATCGGCTTCCGTTCGACCAAACTCACAGTCGATGAAATTCTCGCCCACCTGCTTCTCGTTTTCGTATTCTGCAGCAGCAACCAACAACAACAACAACAGAATGACCCCAGGTGTCACCTTCATCGACCCCACGCATCATATGCCCCACCTACCAGGCCACTGACCGCCTCTTGGTGTGTGTGGGGGGGGGGCGAGGGGAACTGGAGTGAAGGGTGGACACGACACGACCAAGAGATTACCGAAAACATCCTCCTTCATATTTACACTGCAGTGTATATTCATTATTCGATCGTAGGTCATAAATTCGGTCATAGGTCATAGGTCATAAATTCGGTCATAGGTCATAGGTCATAAATTCGGTCATAGGAGGGAACGAACGAAGTGAGAGTTGATGGCGACAACTTACGATCGAGGAAAGCCTGGATGTGATCCGTGTAGGGTTTGTAGGTCGATGGCTGACCCTGGATGAAGCGAATCAGGTTCGTCTCGAAATCCGGAACTGGTCGATACGCCAATCCTAAGTGATGGAAAAGCAATCAGTTACAGCTGTGCGAAGTCAGAAGCTGCCTCACCAGTTTTACTGAATACCATCCTAGAGATGTCAACTGGAGCATTATGAATCCACAGACCAATTAATGATAGAGATAACTGATCGTGGCACAAAGAACATCCAGTCAGTCCATCACTGACTTCACCAATAACTGCCAGCAAAGCACCTTCATAAATTCAACTTACGAAAAGAGGAACATGCATTTGAATTATCGGACTTTCATACACTGCTGCATAAGAAATCCTTCATCACTTCAGCTCACTGTACAACTATAAAAATTGGGTTAATGCTAGTCTTAAATCTTAATTCTTGTTTCGAGATCTAATCTGTTTCCATTTTGTAGACCCGTTCAATCGAGTAATGTTTATGTTTCTCCAGATCATAGCTTTAGATATAGACATAACTGTATATAAATCAGACATTCTGAAACTAGGGACATATACAAAAATACATTCAAATAGTCGAACTTAACTTGAAAGACTGTTGCCTCTGCTGTTTCATTTGAAGGTGAAAATTATCACTTAAACCCTTCTTCTTCTTCTTCTTCTTCTTCTTCTTCTTCTTCTTCTTCTTCTTCTTCTTCTTCTTCTTCTTCTTCTTCTTCTTCTTCTTCTTCTTCTTCTTCTTCTTCTTCTTCTTCTTCTTCTTCTTCTTCTTCTTCTTCTTCTTCTTCTTCTTCTTCTTCTTCTTCTTCTTCTTCTTCTTCTTCTTCTTCTTCTTCTTCTTCTTCTTCTTCTTCTTCTTCTTCTTCTTCTTCTTCTTCTTCTTCTTCTTCTTCTTCTTCTTCTTCTTCTTCTTCTTCTTCTTCTTCTTCTTCTTCTTCTTCTTCTTCTTCTTCTTCTTCTTCTTCTTCTTCTTCTTCTTCTTCTTCTTCTTCTTCTTCTTCTTCTTCTTCTTCTTCTTCTTCTTCTTCTTCTTCTTCTTCTTCTTCTTCTTCTTCTTCTTCTTCTTCTTCTTCTTCTTCTTCTTCTTCTTCTTCTTCTTCTTCTTCTTCTTCTTCTTCTTCTTCTTCTTCTTATTGAGTTCCCATCTTATGGCAATGGAAAAACTAGTTACAACAGCAGGTTTTGTGTTTATACTGATGTTAAAGAATAGATGTTAGGCAGCTTCAAAACCAGTTTTAGAGTGGCTGAATTTAAACTTCTATCCAACAATACTTACGTGTACGAACTAGGAATCACCCACAACCTATACAAATGATCCATCCATTAACAAACATGTATGTTACATGTATCCTACAGATAGTTTGATGACCGCCATGGCTGGTGCATGTGTGACCTCTCTTTACCTGGGATTTCCTGGAGACAAGAAGAGAGTCCGCGCATCGTAGGGGAGATTTCATCGAGAGCCAACGAGAAGAAGAGCATACAGATGAGCAACAGAGTCAACAGCGAAGCGTAGAAGGCGACGAAGAACAGAATCACTCGACCTGGCATCACACACACATACACAATTCATTACATCTATAGTTACTATTGAACGCTCATGTGGTCGGTTCCCAGCAATCTTTCCAGAGGAATCGGTTGCATAGAAAACCAGTTTCACGACGTCAACGTCTTGGTCTGCTCTCTCTCTCTCTCTCTCCTCTCTCTCTCTCTCCTCTCTCTCTCTCTCTCTCTCTCTCTCTCTCTCTCTCTCTCTCTCTCTCTCTCTCTCTCTCTCTCTCTCTCTCTCTCTCTCTCTCTCTCTCTCTCTCTCTCTCTCTCTCTCTCTCTCTCTCTCTCTCTCTCTCTCTCTCTCTCTCTCTCTCTCTCTCTCTCTCTTTCTCTCTCTCTCTCTCTCTTTCTCTCTCACTATCTCTCTCTCTTTTTTTCTCTCTCTCAGGCGCTAAATCAATTAATGATTACAATTTTAATTATATGAATTATTTTACAAGCCATGCAGAATAATCTAGCTCTATATCATGGCATCGATATTTATAAATACATGGGCTACGTTAAGAAGAGCAGGAGAAGGAAGATAATCAGTTAGAGGAGGAGAAGAAGGACGAGGAGGAGGAGCAGTAGGAGCCTAGGAGGAGGACGAGGTGGAAGAGGAGGAGGAGGAGGAGCCTAGGAGGAGGACGAGGTGGAAGAGAAGGAGGAGGAGGAGTAGGAGGAGGAGGAGAAGGACGAGGAGGAGCATATAAGGAGGACGAGGTGGAAGAGAAGGAGGAGGAGGAGGAGGAGGAGAAGGAGGAGGAGGAGGAGGAGGAGGAGGAGGAGGAGATCTTCAATGTTGTATTTCTCCTCCGAATAGGATGAGTTGAAGTTCGATCAGAAATCTGTTGGATATAGCGATGTACTAAGACAACACAACACTAACTGTTGTTGTTGTTGTTGAAATGTCTTGAACCAGTTCATCGTTTTGATTGAAGAACAGGCGCTGCTTCAGAAGATGAGAAGACACAACAGACTACATTCTCATGCACACACATAGTTTGAGTATACAGGTAGACCAACATAGGCCTGCATACTAGTGCATGGGCCAACAATTAGGCCAATCAAAGTAGGCTTAATGCGTAGGCCTTAGTCGTTCTTAACATCATAGACCTATTCATGAACTGACCCCAAGAGAAAAAGTTTCTTCCGAGAACCTCCTTTGTCTTCGTATTCCAGACGAACTTTTTGAGGTCTTCCCATTTCTTCGCATTCTGTGGATCTCTCTTGCGACGACGCCGTCTCCTCGTTCCGTCATGGTCCTTGTTGTTCAGCGGACCGTAACCGCTCGATTCCATCGATCACAGCTGATGCGGCTGCTGCTGCTGCTGATGCAGGAAACTCGGATGATGTCTTTGTCTCCCTGTTTTTGTCTCTTGCGTCTTTGAGGCTTCGTCTAGAAATTGAAGTCGATCTTAAGCATTTGAAATTCGTCTATTTAGACCATCACGGAAACCGGTTTTAGAGGCAATTAAACGGCCTGCCCCTAAAACAAATGGGGTGGTGGGGACAAGGTCGATTTGGTCCCCTCTGGAACCGCCCTTGACGAGGCGCTATATAAATGCTCCGACTGTTGGATGAATGAGTCATCGTGTCGTCGCCTTAGAACTCAACGATCGGACATCAAAGAAATCGATCAATCATCCGCTTCTCACTCGAACGAGAGGCGTCTCCATGGTAACTAGAGAAGAAAGAGAAGAAGAGAAATGGAAAAAGAAGAACTAGACCTGACATGATGGAGTGTTAGGATATGCAGTTTTCTTAGCCTCGGCATATGAGTAGACGTGTGGTGAGTCCTCTCCCTCGTCGCCTAATCTTCCCATCGACAAGATCACTGTATACCTAGCTGAGTTGGCCATAGGAACGCAGGTGGAACCGAAATACATCGACAGAAATGTCTGCCCTGTCGATGTTTTGAACTCCCGACCTTACGATTGCACAGTCCAGCATTTTAACCAGTCTAGATGAACCCGGACGACTCACCAAATTACGATGTGATTGGCGGCTGCAGGTGGAAGGTTGGAAGACGGTTATGTCGTCGTTAAAAACATATGAGACTTCAGGTAATTTGCTTGAAGATTTACTACGATTGGCATATTCTATACCGGTACTTTAGCACATATTGAAATCGACAATTACTATAGCATCGTCAGTAGCAAGCTACTTCTAGGATGCTGTACACCGTCTAAAGGAAAAGTGGTATTTGTCCCCTGGATTTTGCGCATAATTTACAAAAATAACGAGGAGAATAAGACCTCCGATTCCGGGCCTCGATCCTGCTCTGAGGAGGTTACTGTGTGAGCACCTTTGAGCAATTCCTTCACGCACAATTGCTCAGCGCCATCGATGTTCTATTGTATGGTCATGTGTGCACTTCTGAACTTTGGACAGAGGACAGTGTATCAAATCCAGTTATATTGTATTGTATTGTATTGTATTGTATTGTATAGCCATGTATGATTTCTTAGCCTTTTCTGTAACTAAACTCATACCTCACCTGATTATGTAAATCGAATTCATCCGTAACATATACCGTAACTTAGAGACCTACTTCCTTATCATAAATATTCACCTTAAGTATATACTTGATCTGGTTTTTGCAAATTCATCTGCACTCCCTCGATCAAAATGGTCCAGACTCAAGAGTTACGTTTGACGTTTCTTAAAATTGACACCCTGCCAGAATGCCCACATGGAACTCAAATAGGACCCATGTAGGTCCAATATTGAACCCATATAAGCTTACAGCCCATGTGGGTCCCGTCTAATGCTCACTAGAAATTCTTGCATGGTAAGAACTGACCCGAAATAGCAGACCTTACCTGTTTCTGTAAACAAAATATTTGAAAGTAAATCGGTAGACGCTGAAACGGTAGTAAATCTTCCTTCGTGGATGAAAGGCAAATCGCTGGTGACTGGAAGACGCATAGAATTACCTGTAATCAGGCGGCACAGGTGTAACTTTGAACTGCATTCGACGGACAGGTATACGACGGCTGAGGCCTAAATGGTCGCAGGTAGGAGATAAGAAAATCTTATCTCTAGTCAACACATGAAATGTCAACCTCAGCTGATAAGACCTTATCAACTGACTCACTGCAGCAGTCTTCTAATAGTTATAGGCCTATGAACCCACATAATATGCCTCAGGTGACGACTTCAGACATTGTGTGTGTGTGTGTGTGTGTGTGTGTGTGTGTGTGTGTGTGTGTGTGTGTGTGTGTGTGTGTGTGTGTGTGTGTGTGTGTGTGTGTGTGTGTGTGTGTGTGTGTGATATTTCTGAATAATTATGTAGCGCTTCTTTGGCACATCACAAAAGCCCACCGCATGTTGTATTGTCCGAATAATTGAGAGAGCTCAACTTATTTCGTAGAGTATCGGTATACAGACGTTGTCTGAAGAAACTCGACATCGTTTCAATTATTCAATACCTGGTTACAGTTAAAGATAGCACACCTGATCTCATTATACTAGACAACTGTTTCAAATTCAAGTTGCTTTGTCAATTGTTTTTACAACAGATCTTGCAATACAAAAGTTATCTGTAATGTAAGCCCGCATGCGATGTGGTGTGAGTTTACAACGCGGCGATGATTAAGCCCCGCTGTAGCTTCGTGATTTAAAGGAGGGATCGGTTTGTCAGTTCCAAGGAAATGTGTCTATAATGACTGCGTCGGTTGGCCTTGGCTGATACGAGCGTTGAAACACGGTTCATGGCTGTAGAAGACGAGGTACGATGGAATTTCTCGATCATCATCGCCTGAGCCCTAAATGTAAAGCTGTATGCACGGTTTTTTTATAATGACCGTGTGGCCTCGACCCTGCCAATTTTCAATGTATTGATCGGGTCAAGTTCCAACCTTAGCATTTTGGGGCCTATGCATATTGACATTTGTCGGCTTCTGACCGCCACGATGCCCCAAAATGCTGACGAGCCTGCTGACACTACGTTTATTGAGATTGAAATAGAATGAATTGAATAAAAAAAAACTTACAGCCAGGGCTGTAGTCGAGGGTATACGCGGGTATACAGCGTATACTCACCTCTAGAGAAATTTGAGAGCAGGGGCGCCGCCAGGCTTTTAAAAATTGGACGCACACCCTCCCGTCTCCTCCCATCTACACCCGTCCCTTGTCTGCCACTCGTAGTCATACACTGAAAATGACTCAGAGTGACTTTTAAAAGTACAGTGTAACACATGCATATGATATCATATGATATTATTTATACATACTGGACGGTAAACCCAAAGTACAAAGTGAAATTGTCAAAAATATTGATGCGATGCCTATTCCTTGTGTGGATTTGATTTGGTAGGTGGACGCACGTGCGTCCAGTGCGTCACGCTGGCGGCGCCCCTGTTTGAGAGCGTATACTGAGGGCTGCAGAGGAGGGTATACACGCGGGTATACAGCGTATACTTACCTCTGGGAACGAAATTTTTTGAAAAAAGAGAGGTTTTTAAAGGTTTTTAGGGCGAATGACTAAAAAAAGGTCATCAACTTTTTCAGAGACGAAATCGTAAAAAGTCAGAAAATGTTAAGGGAATTTGTGAAAATTCTGAAATTTTTCTTAGACGAATTCCTAAAAACAGGTCTTCAAATTTTTTACGCCGTTGGTCACCGGTAGCGTATACTCACCTCAAATTTTACCACTAGGGCCTACAGCCCTGCTTACAGCTAACCGCAGCACATGGTAGAAATTCCTGTGTTTTGAGAAATTCGTTTGTGGTTCTCGGCGAGAGAGACGCACTAGAGCAGTCATTATGTACAGGTGTAGTTTGATGTAAAATCTCCCAAATTTCTCAGCACGACACAAAGCCACGTCAGGGAGACCAGCTCATATATACCGGCGCTATATCAAATCAAGTCTGCTCTATCCAGGTTGTTTGGTCCGCTCGGTGCCAGGTCAGAATCCGGGGAGGTCAAGCAGAAGAGACAGCATGCATGTACTACGTACGGTGGAAATCGTTGATGATGCAAAGGGGTGGCGAAGGAATTGAATCAGGACAGAATAGCTTGAGGAGGTCGTGAAGAGTTCTGTTATCAGTCGTGAGTAGAAGTTGAAGAGAAGAGTGCAAGCGGAGGAAAGGTGAGATTAACAGACGATATACATAGAGTCCAAACACGGTTCAACGCTTTTAACGACAGTCGCTAGCTCTTTACACAGACCACAACATTATGTCTATGACTCGACAAAACGTCAGCCAAAAGTTTCTTCGGAGTTGCAATAATAGTTCAGGCTGTAGCTGGTGTATATATGTTACAGGCAATTCGTAAAACCAGGGATTTTGTAAAATCCCTGAAATTTTTAGGTAATTTGTAAAATCCCTGATTCACTCAGGCACTTTACAAAATCCCTGAAAAAACCAGGGATTTTGTAAAATCCCTGAAATCAGACGACGAAAATTTGACAGATTGCCTGAAATGAAAATTTGACAGATTGCCTGAAAATTTGACAGATTGCCTGAAAATTTGACAGATTGCCTGAAAATTTGACAGATTGCCTGAAATGAAAATGACGAACATAATCGAAGTTTATTACGCAAACAAACCTTATTTTCAAAGGATTGATGGTATTTTATTTTAAGTTCAGTTCGACATCAGTTTTTGTTTTCACACGACATACCGGTACTCGAATGGTTTCGACACTTGAATTTCCCTTTGAAAATTTTTAACTTTGAAGTTGCAGATTACTTGAAGTTGTTGATACATCACAAATTAATAAACAATCCGGCTCGACAACTTTGCTTTCCCTTTGAAAAATTTGCACCTATTTGTCTTGCAGCACTCAGTAGACTTTGAAGTTGCAGGATAATTGAAGTTGTTGATACTTCACAAATTAATAAACAATACGGCTCGACAACTGCACTTTCCCTTTGAAAAATTTGCCCCTATTTGCTTTGCAGCACTCAGAGAACTTTGATTGTCTATTTCCTTATAATTCTTTGATGTACCGTCCCAACTATTCGTTGACAGAGGACAGGGAGATCCTCGAAACATAATGGGTGTTGTTTGTGAGTGTGACAACAACGATCTCTATCGCATCGCTGTAAGGGCCGGAATGTTGACCGGAAAATACTCCCGTAATCAGTTTGATTTGTGTTCCCACAACCTACTCAGTAACAATGACATTTCAATAGAGCAGGAAATAGGCCTCCGAAGTGCCGTTCAGTTCGAGTCCAAATGTGGTGGGCAAGGCTTTCTGAGATGCAACTGTGCAGGGGCTGGACGCTGCAAGACAAATAGGTGCAAATGCTTCAAAGGGAAAGTAAAGTGCAACAGTCGATGCCATTCGAGCATGTCGTGTGAAAACAAAAACTGATGTCGAACTGAACTTTAAATAAGATACCATCTAAAAATGGTAATCGTTTGAAAATAAGACTTGTTCGCATAATAAACTGTCAGACATTTTACAAAATTCCTGGTTGTACAACATGAGAACTAAACTTAAAATAAAATACCATCTAAAACTGTCAATCCTTTGAAAATAAGGTTTGTTTGCGTAATAGACTTCGATTATGTTCGTCATTTTCATTTCAGGCAATCTGTCAAATTTTCAGGCAATCTGTCAAATTTTCATTTCAGGCAATCTGTCAAATTTTCGTCGTCTGATTTCAGGGATTTTACAAAATCCCTGGTTTTTTCAGGGATTTTGTAAAGTGCCTGAGTGAATCAGGGATTTTACAAATTACCTAAAAATTTCAGGGATTTTACAAAATCCCTGGTTTTACGAATTGCCTGTAACATATATACACTATATAGGCCTGTATGCAGAGCCGGATTTAGACTTGGTGAGGCCCTTAGCTATATAAAGCTTGGAGGCTCCTTGTTTAGAAATGACACCAGAAGGTCTCGCAAAACTTGAAAACGTAGATTCCCTTTAATTATTTAATAGCAAGGCATTTAAAGTGAACAATTCAAATTATTTTCAAATTAATACATTTACTCAGGCAAGATGGAATTTGCTACACAAGCCGTTAAAAAAGGTTCTACATACACCCACAGTACACACAAAATTAAGAAATTCTTAATTTTTTAAGGTTCCTGCGTATTATGAGGCCATAAGCTGTGGCTTATTTAAGCTTATGCCTAAATGCGGCATTCCCTGTATACGATGTTTCGACACCTCGAGGCCTGCAAGGACAGCGTTGCAGTAGTCGAAGCGAGCCTGAATGAGCGAGTTGACCAGCGTCAAATGATGGGTCTCCCTAAACAGCGTCTGTCCCCCTTCAATCCGTCTTAAATGCATCAGATAGGCTCATAACCCGACTGCTTCGATTTGCACACATCTCTACTTACAATCTCACATGCTTAAAGTCTTGCGCTGGCTCCCCGTTGCTGAGCGCATCTGGCATAAGATCCTCTCTCTCGTCTCTGCCTATTTGCGTAAGCCGCTATCTGCATCTTCGTCTCCACTCGTTGCGTCCTGCAAATCGACTTGACCTCTTTGTTCCTCGGACTAGGACTGCGCCTTGGCCCAACATCGGGCGTTTACTGTTGTGACCTTCCTCTCCCCCACTTAAGACCAAGCTAATGTGTGGCTTCTCCTCATCGATCTCTCATTCCCAAAAGACATTTCTGTTTCCCCTGAGCTTCCGTGCTGAGAACGCCTCTGAATAGTTGTGAGAGGCGCTTTATAAATTTATTCTTAGATACGAAATGATCAACTTCGACGATTGACCCTTGAAAAGGCAAAAGGCGCTATACAAATGTCCACAAGAGACAGTGGAGCAGTGACTTGGTTTCGGCTCGGGTCATCTATATCGACATCGCTCTCACTATCACGACATAGGCCGCCATAAATCAGGCATCATCAACACTCACAGCATCGATCGTCATCACTACTTTAAGTAGTGGTTGTCGATTCAACCCTGGCTTCATCTCTTTTCATTCTATCGCCTCCGAACATCAGGTCATTGGCTCAACGATCGTTTCTCTCCTTTAATATTACCACTGAAACTTAAACGTGAACTGCATCAGTCTTGTCTATAGCATGTGTTCACCAATTATTACTATTCCATGGCCATGCAATCAATCGCATTATAATATGAGATTCGTAATTTATGACAGTATTGATTGAATCGGCCAACGCTGCTCATCCAACAGCCTGACAGCGCAGCTCAGCATATCCGTCCTTAGCAGCAGAGCAGCAGCAGCAGCAGCTGAAAGCAATCCGAACAGCGCATGCGCAGAGGGCGTTCTTCTGTGAGCGATAATGCGGTTTTGGTGATATTGTTTATTCGGATGATTCATTGTTAATCTCTTTTCTAAATCAGACTCACATCATCTTTGAATTATGATGTTCCACGATGATTTCTGGCTGCGGGTCATTTTGCGTTGGCCAAGGATTCTACGATCGGCGTAGATTCTGGAAACTTGAGAGAAATAAGGTAAGTAGCCTAGATGGAAAAACGACGACTTCTTCGCTAGATGTCGTCTTTCGTTGACACTCCCTAGAAGTGTTTATGTACCTTAGAAGGCGCTTAATATGGCGTCTGTCTATAGGCGCTTCGTGAAGGAGCCGTCTTTTTGAGAAATGCAAAACAATTTGGAAATTAATTTAACTAAACAATAAACAGTTGCGCCACGAAAGCCAACAATAAGTGAAAAATTGCGCAGATATAATTTACATAAAGCGTAAGACGCGTAATAAATATTAGGTTGGGTTTTATGCAGCGCGGACATCTGTCGTAGGAAATGGAATTAGCGTCTGTTGTATATTCAGTAGAGTAACTCATTCATAATTTAGTTCTGTACTTGATGGGAGAGACGTAAAGATTGAAAGATGTTGATATTGTTCTGATACAGTCGGTTGTGGAGGCTGCGAACGATGTCCTTTGACTTGTGTGTGAGGATGCTGTGCTGCTTGGCACCATGACGATGGAACCAGACACCTGGACTGCTGAGCTGGACTCATTTGGCACATCCGACGACCACTTTTCACATCAACAACCTGTTAGGAAGGTGGCTTCTGATGGAACAGATGAAAGTGAGTCACCGAAAGATTTTCCAAGTTTAGATGAATTTGGAATAATACTTTGATTTGTGTGTAGAGATTGAAGGTGACAGGTGTGTGCTTATTGTCTTTGTGAATGCTTTGTTTCCTTTCTGTAATTGTAATTGTAATTGTAATTGTAACCGAAAACTTACATAGCGCCACTCAAATCAGCGGCGCTTTCAACCCGCATCAATGCCGGCACCGGCAAAAATGAAAGTTTTCAGGCGTCTACGGAACTGGAGAGGAGAGAGGGCAAGAAGCTCTTGGCGGAGAAACAAGGGGAGACAGTTCCAAGCAGAGGGGCCAACATAGGCGAAACTTCTGGATTGTGCCGTGGAAGATCGCATGCGAGGGACAACCATAAGGCCGCGAGCCGAAGATCGCAAGGAAGCCCTCGCAGGCAAGGAAGAAACTGGGTTGCAAAAGTTCATTAGGTAAGACAGAGCAGAGGCAGTAAGGCAGTTGCGCATGAGAGTGAGGGTTTTAAACTGAATTCGCTGTTGAGCAGGGAGCCAGTGGAGGGAATCACGGATAAAGGCAGAAATGTTGGCAAACTTAGGAATGTCACCTATAAGCCGAGCAGCAGCATTAAGGATAGTCTGGAGTTTGTGCATATTGGAGGAGGAAAGGCCAATGTACACAGCATTGCCAAAGTCTACCCTAGTGCAGATCAGAGCATGGACCAGTGTAGTAACAGCATGAAATGAAAGATACTTGCGGATGGATCGGAGCTGGCGTAGATGATAAAAGCAAGATCTGGATACAAGGTTAACTTGATCAGTAAAGGAGAGGGTAGGGTCAAGGACAATCCCCAAGTCACGAACAGAGCAGGAGAATTGAATGAGGGGAAACCTAAGATGTAGAGATTCAAAATCAATCTTGCTGAGTTGGAGGCGACCACCGAGCCAGATAAACTGAGTCTTGTCGGGGTTCAGCCGCAAGCGATTAGAGGAAAGCCAAGAATCCAGAGCAGAGGCTGCTGCTAAGATGCGTTCGACCATTTGGACAGCAGAAGAGGCTGGACCATGAGTTAGAGACTGGATGTCATCAGCATACTGATGAGACGAAACCCCATACTGCTGGAAAATCCCCCCAAGGTCCGAAGTATATAGGATGAAGAGCAGAGGAGCAAGAACAGAGCCTTGGGGGAGACCATAGGAGGTAGTGGCCCAAGGAGTACGATGTGATCCAAAGCCAACAGATATGGACCTGTCAGAGAGGAAAGAGCGGAACCATAAAAGGGCACTATCAGAGATACCGAAGGATATAGATAGCCGATTTAAGAGAATAGAGTGGTCTACCGTGTCAAAGGCTGCGCTGATATCATAGAGAGCTAACAGGGTGACATGACCACGGTCAAGAGCTTGGAAGACGTCGGTTAGGAGTCGGACTAGTAGGGTTTCAGTTGAGTAGGATTTCCTAAACCCAGATTGAAATGGAGGCATGAGGGAATTAGATTCGAGGTAGTGGACCAATTGAAAAGCAACACACCGTTCCAGGAGCTTAGAAAGGAAGGAAAGGTTGGAGATGGGCCTAAAATTAGCTGGAGAATTAGGATCCAGACCTTGACGCTTAATGGAGGGAAAGACGACAGCCCGCTTGTGGGAGACAGGAACAGAACCCTGGGTCAGAGAGGAATTACAAAGTAATTGCAAAAACGGACCAAAGTCATCAATGAAATCCTTAAGTAAAAACGGAGGCAACAGGTCCAATTCACAAGACTTAGAGGGGGAGTCTAGAACTAGTTGACGGATGGTAGTTAACTGAAGAGGGTCCCAGGCTGAGAGCGAAGAAGTCGTAGGTAGAAACGATGGAGGTGGAGCATTAGCTGTTGCTTGGCGTGTTGAGTCAATCTTAGTCTGAAGGAATTTCAGGAAATCGGCAGCCGTAAACGATGACTGAGTCGGAAGACGAGGAGTAGATGAACGACCAAGGACGTCAGACAGCGCGGCCCAGAGACGGCGCGAATTCCCCTTCTCACGCTCGATCAGAGACTCCCAGTAAGCAGTCTCTCTGTCGCGAAACTCCTGCTGCATGTTCCGCAGGTGGTTAATCCAGATTAGACGGTCAGACGGATTGTGCGTGTGTCGAAATTTGCGCTCCAGACGTCTAACGTTCCGACGCAACGCGCGGCATTGGTGGTCGAGCCATGGTTGCAATGGCCTGGAGCGGACACGGTGATGACGAAGCGGCAGAAGTGAGTCAACGAGAGGGAGCAACGTGGCGTCGTAGAGAGCGAAGAGATCCTCGGTCGAGTAGTCAGATAATGACGAGAGGTCCCCGCATAGAGGACTGCTGAGGAGGCCCTGGCAGAAGGCCTGTCGATCGAGGTTCCTCCAGCCACGGGAGAGGCGCAGAGCGGAGGTAGGCGGAGAGCAGAGGAACGGCACAGTGAAGAGAAGAAGTCCATGATCGGAAATAGAGGGCGGTTCCACGCGAAGGTTAGTAATCCCACAGTCATCGCGTGTGATAACGACGTCGAGCCAGCCACCAAGAATATGAGTCGGCTCAGCAACATGTTGCGATAAGCCGAACTGTGAGAGAATGTCTAAAAACCGAGCGGTTGCTGGTAAGGATGGAGTCTCGAGATGAATGTTCAGGTCGCCTGTTATGATGAGTTGTGAGTTGAATGTAGCGAAAACTTCAAGGAGTGCAGTTAATTCTGGGAAGAACTCTGATGTCGGTGGCGAGGATCCCGGCCGGTAGAGGGTTAGGACGGTGAGAGGACCTCTGGCCGTGGCACAGGAGAAGGCTAGGGCCTCAAAGGTGGAGAAAACACAAGGCGCAGGAATAACTTTGATTTTGAAATGCTCACGGTAGAAAACGACGATGCCACCATATTTTTGCGCGAGAGGGTCTTGAGAAGGCTGTACTGGACGAGGAACATCGAGAGAAAGGTAGCCCGGAGGAGCCGAACGACGAATCGAGACATCAGAGGACGTAGAATGCCAGGATTCAGTCACGGCGAAGAAGTCTAGGGAATGATGAGTGATCAAGTTGGAAACTTCCATAAACTTGTAACGAAGAAGTGAGCATTTAATGTTCCGAACCTCAGGCCACTGTCTTCACATCCAGCCGTAGGCGGTTGAGAGGGAGTCGGAGAAGCAGCGAAAGGCGGCTGATCTGCCTGAGGAGTAGAAGGCCCACTGGAGGCTAAGGTTGAGCGAGGAGGCGACGAGGGCTCCGATCGCGCAGACGGAGGAGGTAGAACTGGTCTAAGCCACCTCGGACGCCACAGATGTAGAGCGAATAAGACTTTTCGAATGGAACGAGAGACTGTTAATGACGGGTCGTTGTACGAACGAAGAGTTGCAGAATCGTACATACAAATTGTCGAAGTAGTTGAAGGAGTGGTCAGGCACTGCGGCATATCCAGTTCGAAATCGGTCAAAAATTACCAAAGTAATAGGCCTATCCACTGAAGTAGAAAATAATCGTATTCACACTGAAGCTAACTCGAACTCGGAAAACGAATATCGCTAGAATATGTTGTAGTCAATGGCCAGATGGCGCCAAAATACAAATGCGTAGCATAGATGACGTAAGCTGACGGTACGAAAATTGAATGTTATCTGCGCAAATCCAGTTCGAAAATTGATCAAAATGACTAAAGTAATATCTAGAAAGACGAAAAAAGGTTGCAGAAATATCCACAGATGATACGCCAGCCAAAAAATAGGAAGAAATAACCGTAAACGCCCTAAAACTAACTCAAACTAGGAAAAAACCACGACGAGCGGGTCGAGCAACCACACGCCTAAGCGCAAACAACGTATGGTCGTAAGTCTCTGCTGCTGCAGCATTTGAGTGATGATCCATGGTGTTGTCCTGGTGACACAGGTTAATTGCCTCATCATCATAACGACTCACATAAGAGTCTGAAGACTTAGATCAAAGCAGTTAAAACCCTTTGCTGTCTCCAGTTTAAACTGTCAGTTGATTATCTAAAGAATCGCTCAAACAGTTGATGACTATTGAAATCCGTTCATTCAGGTTCTATGTGGCTGAGAGATTTAGCTGCCAACATTCTACATGAATGAATTTTCAGTTTCCTTGTTTTTCATTTGACTTTGTCAGAAGATGACGCGTTTGATGGTTGGGATAGCAGCAACTGGTATTGGGACAATGACTTCGACTGCCTTTCTGTCTCAGGTTCGTTTAAATGTTTCCTAAGTCATTCATTCAATCAGTTCATCAGTCATCAGCCAACCGATCACCAGCCAACAATCAATGGATAGACAGAGCTATTCTCTTTTTGATAGAAAGAGCTATTCTCTCCTCCTCTGGATAGAAAGAGCTATTCTCTCCTCTTCTGGATAGAAAGAGCTATTCTCTCCTCTTCTGGATAGAAAGAGCTATTCTTTCCTATTGTGTGCAAAAGAGCTATTCTCTCCTCTTCTGGATAGAAAGAGCTATTCTTTCCTATTGTGTGCAAAAGAGCTATTCTCTCCTCTTCTGGATAGAAAGAGCTATTCTTTCCTATTGTGTGCAAAAGAGCTATTCTCTCCTCTTCTGGATAGAAAGAGCTATTCTTTCCTATTGTGTGCAAAAGAGCTATTCTCCTCTTCATGTGCTTCTATGACAAGATTGAAAACAGAATCTGCAGCAGTTGAGGTCGATTTGAATGGCTAATCATCTTAGGTGTTTTTGATTATATGCGCAGATGACAGTCCAACTGAGATGATTTCTGTCATCATCTGTTCGGATGATGAAATGACGGAATCTGTAGACAACGGAGATGGTGGTCTGGAGGAGGAGGAGGTGGATGAATCCGTTCTTACACTGCCTTTGATGGATGGACATGGATCATGTCGAGATCTTTCCAACGAAGAATATCTGATGCAGTTCGAGCAGAAGTTTTCGCAGTCAACAGATTTTGGAGGATACAACATATCATCCGTGTCATCATCTCTCAACTCATCATCCGACTCCAGTCTTTGCATCGTCACACAAGCAGAAAGAAAAGACGAGTTCTGGTTGAGGCAGGAGGACAAGAGATGGAATGGCAGCGAGCATCCGTCGCGGACAAAGACTTCTTCATCACTGGCTGATGCTGACACTGGTGATGATTATGATGATGATGCTGAAGTTGGTGAGAAGATGTCGTCTGCTGGTCACAGGTCAGTTGGATGGGCAGCTGGTTCTTACTCATCCTCTCACTAGGAGTATTTCTAATCTACATTCTACACAGGATACGTTGCACTTGTGCACTGGCGTAAACTTGTCCAAAATATTGGGGGGGGGGGGGGGATGGAGGTCTGGACCAGAGTTGCAAAAAAACTGTTTTTTCAAGGACCAGAGTTGCAAAAAATCGAGTTTTTTTCAAGATGAAAAGTTGTTTTTTGTTTTTTGTTTGGTTTTTCGCTTGTTTTGGTTTTATAGTTTTTGTAGTTTTGGTCATTTGTTTTCAAGATTTTCGGATCATAAAATCCATGAAAAATGGCATGAAGAAGAGCTCCAACTCAGTTTACTTCAATTGCAATTTCCGAAATTACAAATCATTAAATCAATATTATTCAAATAACTTCTACTATAGAATAGAAAATTAATTTTTTTAAATCAAAATGTTGTGGGTTTCTTGTTTCTTGTCTTAAAAAACGAAAAAAACAACTGTTCACCTCTGGTCTGGACAGTCACCGAGTCTCAGAGGCTTTCTGTGTTATGTAATGTGTGATTATCCAGAAAGTGTCAAATTCGGTCAGGAAAAAATTTATTGCAAGTTCTTACTTTAGTCGTTTACATAGTTAAATTTAACTAATTTGAGAGAGATCCACCATATTTGTAATTGTAAGTTATTTTTTTCAAATTTTATGCAATTAAAACTCATGTTTTGTCACTACCGTTCCCCTTTTTTTGCTGAATCACACGGACCTGAAATATTCCTCTAGCGCTTAGAAAATGGCAATTTATCAACTAGATGATACCAGCAGTAAGTTGGAATAGCCTACAGCAGGCCTTTCCTTGACATAACATAATATTAGTATGGGGTCGAGAAATTAAGACATTTGTCGAAATTGGGAGGGTTTTGTTTACATGTAAATTTGTTCCATATTGAAGATATAAAACATCTTTGTTTTTACTATGAATTTCTGATAGTATTTCAGTTCTTTGTCTCTGTTTTTCTGTTTTTGAAGAAGTTTGTCTATATTAAAACATAATATTTTAATATTTAAAAAAATTATCCTCTCGATTTTTTTTGGGGGGGCATTGCCCCGGCTCCTCGATTATTGGGGGGCACTTGCCCCGGCTGCCTCCCCCCCCAGAGTCTACGCCTATGCACTTGTGAACCTCTTCTCATGCAAAGATCTTCTCTTCTGATGACTGTAAACAACACATCTGGTCATCTCTTCGGCCTTTCACCTCTGCTCAAACGGTTGATGCTGCTATGGCGTTACGGACAGAATCTAACTTCATTTCTGGTCTCTAAGACAATTCTGTCCTGTGCTGTCATTCAGGGAATCACTGTTCTCCTCTTTTTCCTCCTCCTTCTCTTCCTCCTCTTCCTCTTCCTCCTCCTCCTCCCCCTCCTCTTCCTCCTCCTCTGCTGCTTCTCTTGGGCCTTGTTTAGCTTACAGGCGCTAGGTTTCATTGCCACCATCAGGCAACAGGCGCTGCTTCTCTTTCTCTCCTCTCCATTCTTCTTCTTCTCAGACTCTGTTCTTTGTCGTCCACATCTCTCAACCGTTTGGTGGCTGTGTGCAGATTGCGAGTCGCTTTCTACAGAATTTCCTTTGGGTCTGAGCCTCTGAATTTCACAGAGGAAATATCTAGGATGCAGAGATTTGCATTGGATTGTGTTTTTGTTGAAAGGGTTCGAGCGTTTGACAGTGTTGATGTCGACTGTGCCTTCGCCGCACAACACTTTCGGCCTCAGAATCCAAAGGAACCTTTACGTGAATTTGTACAAATGGTCAAAGAAAATAAGGAAATGAAAAGGAAAGTGAGGAAGAAGACATCCTCCTCTAAAGTTTCAAGTTTAGGCAAAGCAGGTTTGGAAGAAATTTTCTTTATCATCAAAACCTTCATCATAATTGTCCTTGACAACAACAACTATGCAAATCTATTATCTAAGGCTTCATCTTCAGAAGATATCCATCTTAACTGTTCTTCTTGCCAGTGTCATTACCATGATCATCATCACCTATCATCACTTGCCCAGTCATTGCAGAGATTAAATGTGAAAATGATGACAGTCACCAGACTCTATTCTCTCTTCCACATATGCATTATGTGTCATTTGTTAAATTTTTCATAATGCAGCCTGAATGTTGAGTTTGTAAATATTACAAAACCTTCTGTTTTGCACTTGTTCCTAGAGAAAAGTCTGTTTAGCCAGACTGGACGCATTGATCGAAATGCTTCAGTTGAACAAGGAACGTGGAATGATTCATCTTTCGATCCAGGGTACAGCAACAACCATTCGACAAGAAAGAACGTCTTGGCAGTTTTCAGCTTCTCGGCAGGTCTAGGACTCGTTTCTGGACTGTTCTTAGGTAAGGGTTCCCTCCCACTCGACAATTATCTACTGTCAACCTTATACCCTCTAGTCTCTTGGGCAAGGGTTCCCTACCAGCAGTGCTATTTGAAACTGAAAGTAACTGTACGGTTAACTGAAAAGTTCTAATTTAGTTAACTGAAACTAAAACTAAACTGAAAAGCTCAAAACTACAACTAGAACTAAAGTTGAAAGTTTAAAACTGATTTAATTTTTCTTGTGTGGTGCACAAAACGAGTGGCAGACGCAACGGTTAGCGGTGCACGTACTGATCGGCGCACATGTCTGAAAGCAATATCGTTTAAGCAAACATCCGTTTGAGTCCATTCTCTGTCAGCTAAGCTTTCTCATTAGCGGTCAGCCTATTTTTAAAATGCAGTCAACCATCATATGGTCGGTTATGGCCGACCGCAAGATAGCGATGTATGGAATTACTTCGAGTAGGGCCTACAATGCGGTTTTGAACAAAAGTCGTTGCGTTTGCAAGAACGATGTAGGCGAGCATTGTAACAAGAACGAAGCAGTATGAACAGATTATAACAGGCTTACTCTTGAATTAGTTTATGCACCAGCTTTGCAGGTATAATTATGTGGAAAGATTTTTTTCAATTTATGGGGATTTCAATGCCTCGGTACAGAAATAGGGCTGGTGCTAATTTAGAGCAGCGAGTATTTCTGAAACTAAACAGTCGTGTGCTTCAAACTGCAGCTCAGTAGCCTTTCAGCAAAGTTAATTACAATTGCTGACTCTGTTTTTATAAACCATGTAATCCTATCGCAATTACGACAATAGGAATTTTTGCAATAAATTTTGATTTGATTTGAGCATGAAAGCTAATCAAAATGAATGTCATTAATAAAGAAAGGAAATTCAGTTGCTTCTGTGAAATGCGTACAAAACTAAATGAAAACTCGAAAGTTTTGAAAACTCGAAAGTTTTGAAAACAAACTAAAACTGAAAAGATTTGAAAATTATAACTAAAACTAAACTCGAAAGTTTAAGCAAGACTGAAACTATAACTGAAACTGAAAAGTTAACTGAAACTTAAATAACACTGCCTACCAGCCGAGAATGATCAACTCATTCAACTGTCACCCTTATACAATCTCGTCTATCTGACTCTTCCAACTACTGGTGCATTTTGTATTTGCATGACAAGACTTTCTGCTTAGTTTAGATTAGATTAGATTAGCTTAGAATGGTGATGCAACAAGTCGTCTTTCCTGTATAAATACTACTCTACGAATGGTTTGCTCTGCTGAGCTGTACGCCTTCATACTCTACTCGAGGTTCCTTGGAAGAGCGAGGGATTGAGAGGCAACGAGTTACAGAGCATCAAGGGTCTATAGGAATAGAGGGTCAACCCTGAAAGCTATCTGGACAAGAAGAAGAGGGAAAAGTACAAACGAATTTCTCTACTTTCCTGATTTTGTGAGCTCCACAGAAGATATGCCTACTTTGGATGAACTTGTGGAGAGGGTGGCAGAGGGAGGCCGACAAATAGAAAGATTGAGAGTGACAGAGACAGAGAGACAGAGACAGAGAGAGGTACAAGCATGATTAGGGAGACGGGATTTGACAGGATATGATGTTGATTAAAGTATGAGAAGTCACTAAACGGAATCTACATAATAATTATTTTCTTTTCACCTGATAAAATTGTGTAATGACATTTACATAAATCCACTTCGTTTGATTTCCAGGATTTCTCACAAGTCACTACATCACTCCATTCGCGAGCATAGCAGACAATAGAAAGGTCAATGAGTTCATCAATTGTCCAAAACCAATCTGTCAGGTTTGAGCATCTCTTCGTCTCTTATGCTTCTGATTCTGACTTAACCGATTTGCTTTATTTTTTTTGTATTCTATTACAACAATTCCGATGGCATCCTTTACTGAATAAACAACTCATAGACGTTCCTGACCCCATGAGAGCCCAGGCAAGTACGCACTATTTAAAACTTTTGCCAGCTACAGCTATTTAACGAGCACAGACCTTTATGAGATGGAAGGTTATAATCAGGCCCGCGTTAAGGAGGGTGCTAAGGGTGCTGCAGCACCCGGGCCCGCAGTTTTGAGGGGCCCGCATTTTCGGAAGTACATTAAAAAAATTATTGTACTTGTAACTGGGCTCCTCGCTGATGGCTATTATAGGTAATCACAGCACCCGGTCCCGCACTAGCCTTAATGCGGCCCTGGTTATAATGCGTACTGATTCCTGGAAGGTGAAAAAATCGCCTCTGTGATATGAATATAGCAAGTCACGAAAACAGATGGGTGCATCAGATGACAAAGATGGATGGCCTGTCATCTGTCAAAGAGAGATGAAACTGTGAGCCAATGTGCGACCGTACGTACGGTACGTACGTAATTTTTTTTCTATAACGTACGTACGGTACGCGTACGTCATTATGCCGTACGTTACCGTACGTTCACATCAGTTCATGACGAAAATAAAATACATAACATTATGCGCAAGAAAGGTCAATAACAGTTGGTGATTGACGTTCGTAAACAATTTTAACCATTGCATCAGTCATCTGTGGCTGTTCAATGATCTCTGCTTTCAAACTTTTAAATTCCAAATTGCTAATATTCTGTCTAATGTATAGGTCCCCTAGTGTGAAGAATATTAAGATTTTACGGCACACTTTATAGGATGGTCAGTGCCAGTGGTCATTAATTTTTATTGGTTATACTAAATTTCGGTACCGTTCGTGGATTACTAGGCCTGCGTACGGGAGACTAATACTGTAGAGCTAAACTGATCATTTTTGACGTACGCGTAGGGTTCGCGTACCGGTACCGTATAAGACTATAGTTATATTGAGGTTCTTTGTGAATGATCAGATAAATTTGTGGCATTTTTAACATACGCGTACGGTACGCGTACGTTATTTTTTTCCATAACGTACGTACAGTACGCGTACATTATTCCGGGAGGTAACGTACGGTCGCACTATGCTGTGAGCTGCATTTGCAAGTAGGTTCATCTCGTGTCACAAAATTCATGAGAGATGAGACATAAGGCATCTGGTTACAGATGACTTCCAATTCCATCAACAATGGACAAAATCTTCGCCCTCATAAACGGTTTAACTGGGTACTCTAATCGTCATCTGTTGATCTGAAATCAAATTGACTGAACCGTAGCTGTTGGCAGGGTGAGAATTGTCAGAGTTTGGGGGGTTAAACCTCCTAGTCTTCGTATGACCCCCAGTTAAGTCTTCACTGCGCACCCCAGGTTGGTCATTTCCATTTTCCAACCCCCTCAGTTGTGCTAGTGTGATTATATTGTGCATATATTTTAACATTTTCTTTCACAATTCACTTCCTGGGTGACTAATAAAGTAATGCTTTGGTTTCTTGTGAGACTTGTGACCATGTGAATTGCATACTAATATATTTGGTGATGTCTTCACTTTAAGGAGTTTAAGCTTTCTATTGTATTTTTGAATTTTCTCAGTTTGCAAAATAGGGATACAATATTCAACTCCACATGGATCAAACTCATCAAAGTTTAACCCCCCACCCAGTCTTTTTTCTACAGTTCTCACACTGGCTGTTGGTCTTTGCCAAGACAAAAGTCACTGATTGGAAACACAGTTTGGTAGGCGCTATATAAATGCTCTGAGTGAATGAATGAATTAATTAATGAGTGAATGAACAAATGACCAGTTTGGCTTTACATCTGTTCAACAGCTGAATCTTGTTTTCTCGAGTGGCTTATCTGATTCACGCAAGAGAGACCTCTCTTACAAGCCACTACATATGATACATACATATATACCTACACTTATACATGCATATTGCATCTACACATACATGGGGATGAAAGCCGCTGTTCAGTTATAAGGACATCAACGCCGGAGTTTCGAATTTTGTTTCAGAGCGATCATCAGATGATTTTAAATTCGGTTTGGGCGACAAAATATGAAGAACTGGTTATGGAAAATGCGGATCTTCATCTGAGGCTACTTCAGGTCAAAGAAAAGTTCTCAGTGGATTTGTTTCAAGCCCAGCACATCGTATGTCACGTTCTTTCTCTGTCTGTCGATGTCTCTCTCTTTCTCTCACTGTCTTGCTTTCTCTCTGTCTCTGTCTCTCTCTGTCTCGCCGTCTCTCGTCTGGTCTGTTTAAATTTAGGATATATTATGATGTTATTCTGTTGTGCATTCGTTTGATCTCTTTAAAGTTAGGTAATGGCGAATCATGTTCTCTTCATTTCAAAGGAGAAGTTGTGCTGGAATTCTGTTTCCTTTTGGGAGTTTGTTTTGCCAAGTTTAATAATTCTGTTTTTCACCTCCACTGAGTTATATAGAAACGATGTTTTATTCTGCTGTAGAGTTTTTGTGTCTGTTCTTCTGTTCTTACTTAGGTTGGTTATCTGACGAGAGAAGTCGGTGAAATACGCGATGACTTTGGTGAACTTGAGAAGTCTTCTGAATCAAATGATGACAACGTGTTGCCTTCAAATGACTCGTTGTTCATTGCGTTGTCGTCTTCGTCATTTGCCACTCCTCAACAGTCGCAGCTTTTCTACAGAGTCACCGAGTCTCAGTCTGAGAATCAGTCGAACGCGGATCTTTATCAACTCTGTCAAACGGAATCATCTCTTCATTGATGACATGTGCTTCATCTGCTCTTCCTTTCAATGAGTGAAGGAGGGCTTAGGGGAAGGGGTTAGGGTCTCGTTTCCCTGTGGGACTCGTGCTGAGTTGTTTCTTGTGGCATCTGTTGGTTAGCTTGAAGTCTGTTCCAATTTCGCGTGTGCGTGTATCTGTTGAGAGAGCGATGTAAGAGTTGTGAATAATTTGAAGTACAAATTCTGTTGTTAGTCTTGTATTAAGATTTGTGATAAGTTGGCTTTAATGTCATCGTTTGTAGCGTAGATGCTTCAAAAGAGAGAACAGATAACGTGTTCCTGTTCTGCATCTAACCCTGACGAGGCCTTTGCTTGAATCAGCAGCAGTAACAAGCAGCATATTAACCGTTGTGCCTCTCTTCCCCAATCCTTCTGTGTTGTGTGTTCGAAACATTCCAGTCGTATGTTGTGTAGAGATGACTTCATCTTATTTCTTAACACTTACATTAGGAAAAAGTATGCAGTTGATTTCCAACGAGCGATTTCGTATTTTTAAAAAACCAAGTTTAATGTCGGTGTTACTGAGATGACTGGTGAATTGTTTAATGGAGATAGTTATTTAGACAAAGGACAAATTACTAATCTCTGTTGACTGTTCATTAGAAACTTGATGAAGATCTCATATTTATTGGACAGAAAATGCAAAGCATCGTAGAGTCGAGTGAAGAGTCAAGTGATGTTCCGAATGTTATGAACGAGACAGTTCTAAGGCGTATGCGTCTCTCGGTAGAAAGCGAGGAATTTGATTGTTTCAATTGTTTCAACGTTTTGCTGCTCTGAGTTTTAGCTAAGAGACGCTGTAGAAACATCGAAGTAGGCCTACAAGTACAACTGCTTTTGACAATGCTTTCCTTCCAGAGTCCGGGAGAGCAGAAATATGGAATAAGTAGAAATTGGTTGATCATCTCTTAGAGAGCTTAAGTTGCGTGCGTTTAATTAGACGACGGCTGCTTATGCCTGAAACTGATTCGGAATGTCATTCTTATCGGAGTTTTATAAACGTCTACCTGAGCAAGGTTTTGTCATTCTGATCTTTGTGGAGGTTCCAGTCCGACGTTTCTCTCGGTGTCTAACTGGGTTCTTTTGGACAGAAAGAGGTCCGTTCACTCAAACAGATGCAAAGAATTGGTTGGAAGGAATTTGCAACACCAGCTGAAGACGTCTTCACATTATTTGATGGATGTACGATGTGGTGTCTGTCTGTTCAATAGGATGACATTGCATTTAGACGAAGTTCATGAATTAGGACAAGACGCTCTTTTTCATGGATCCAGTACATTGTCTTCTAGTGAAAGATGATGAACATGAGATCTGTAGATCTGTGGACATTTAAACATAATTATCGTTCAATCATTATGCAATTAAAATAACGCAGTACATTTCCAGTTGGGTTTAAACAAATTATTACACGGATCCTCCCTAGTCTGAGAAGAAGTTGCTTCGTCTTCATTTAAAGACGTCGACACACAGAGGTTGGAGGGTATTAGCTCCCTCCCCTTCCCCCACTTGAAAGTGCAGAGGACAGATAGCTCACACATTTCTGGCTCTAAAGGACACGTTTGGTGCATAAAAGATTTCCGGTTGCGTTAAAAGGACGAAGAGGTTCTGAATGGGTTAAGAGGACAAAGAGGTTATGAGTGGGTTAAGAGGACAAAGGTTCTGAATGGGTTAAGAGGACAAAGAGGTTATGAGTGGGTTAAGAGGACAAAGAGGTTCTGAATGGGTTAAGAGGACAGAGGTTATGAGTGGGTTAAGAGGACAAAGAGGTTCTGAGTGGTTGTTGGATAAAGCGTGAGAAATTAAGAGTTTTCCTGTGGAAGATATGACAGGAATTTCCATTTCTCAGCAGATTAAGGTCAGCAAATGGAGCCAATTTCTGTGTCTCATTTGAAACGGTCTTCTCTCTTGAGTCTCGATCACTAAGAAGGTCGTCAACATTTTGGCCAGAGATATTATGTCTCCTTTAGAACTTCAAAACTCGGGTAAGCGCCGTTAATTGCCTCCCACTCCACTTTCAACGCCGTTCCAACTCCACTCTTAGTTCAATGGACGTGCGTTGTTTTATACTGGACAACTGCAACGCTCTCCTCGCAGACCTGTACAGAAGTTCGTCAGCTTCATTCAGTTGCGATGAGGATGAACAATCGTCACAGCAGAGTAGTTGAGGTCTTTGGAAATAGCTAAAGATTTTCCGGTGTAAATAGGCGGTTCATTGTTAAAGACGATCGCCAGAGGGAGAAGGATATTGTGGAGATGGGAGGGTCATTTCCTTCTGGTGGCGCGGAGGATACTGTGGAGATGGGAGGGTCATTTCCGTCTGGTGGCGTGGAGGATACTGTGGAGATGGGAGGGTCATTTCCGTCTAGTGGCGCGGAGGATGCTGTGGAGATGGGAGGGTCATTTCCGTCTGGTGGCGCGGAGGATACTGTGGAGATGGGAGGGTCATTTCCGTCTGGTGGCGCGGAGGATGCTGTAGAGATGAGAGGGTCATTTCCTTCTGGTGGCGCGGAGGATACTGTGGAGATGGGAGGGTCATTCCGTCTAGTGGCATGGAGGATGCTGTGGAGATGGGAGGGTCATTTCCGTCTGGTGGCGCGGAGGATGCTGTGGAGATGGGAGGGTCATTTCCGTCTGGTGGCGCGGAGGATGCTGTGGAGATGGGAGGGTCATTTCCTTCTGGTGGCGCGGAGGATGCTGTGGAGATGGGAGGGTCATTTCCGTCTGGTGGCGCGGAGGATGCTGTGGAGATGGGAGGGTCATTTCCGTCTAGTGGCGCGGAGGATGCTGTGGAGATGGGAGGGTCATTTCCGTCTGGTGGCGCGGAGGATGCTGTGGAGATGGGAGGGTCATTTCCGTCTGGTGGCGCGGAGGATGCTGTGGAGATGGGAGGGTCATTTCCGTCTAGTGGCGCGGAGGATGCTGTGGAGATGGGAGGGTCATTTCCGTCTGGTGGCGCGGAGGATGCTGTGGAGATGGGAGGGTCATTTCCGTCTGGTGGCGCGGAGGATGCTGTGGAGATGGGAGGGTCATTTCCTTCTGGTGGCGCGGAGGATGCTGTGGAGATGGGAGGGTCATTTCCGTCTGGTGGCGCGGAGGATGCTGTGGAGATGGGAGGGTCATTTCCGTCTAGTGGCGCGGAGGATGCTGTGGAGATGGGAGGGTCATTTCCGTCTGGTGGCGCGGAGGATGCTGTGGAGATGGGAGGGTCATTTCCGTCTGGTGGCGCGGAGGATGCTGTGGAGATGGGAGGGTCATTTCCGTCTGGTGGCGCGGAGGATGCTGTGGAGATGGGAGGGTCATTTCCGTCTGGTGGCGCGGAGGATGCTGTGGAGATGGGAGGGTCATTTCCGTCTGGTGGCGCGGAGGATGCTGTGGAGATGGGAGGGTCATTTCCGTCTGGTGGCGCGGAGGATGCTGTGGAGATGGGAGGGTCATTTCCTTCTGGTGGCCCAGAGGATACTGTGGAGATGGGAGGGTCATTTCCGTCTGGTGGCGCGGAGGATTCTGTGGAGATGGGAGGGTCATTTCCTTCTGGTGGCGCGGAGGATACTGTGGAGATGGGAGGGTCATTTCCGTCTGGTGGCGCGGAGGATACTGTGGAGATGGGAGGGTCATTTCCGTCTGGTGGCGCGGAGGATACTGTGGAGATGGGAGGGTCATCTCCGTCTGGTGGCGCGGAGGATACTGTGGAGATGGGAGGGTCATTTCCGTCTGGTGGCGCGGAGGATGCTGTGGAGATGGGAGGGTCATTTCCTTCTGGTGGCGCGGAGGATACTGTGGAGATGGGAGGGTCATTTCCTTCTGGTGGCGTCCTCTGTCTCCTTCTTTTGGTGGCGATGTTCATCGGTCTTCGTCTTCCAGTTCTTCCGTTTGCTCAAGGAGGAGGAAGAGGAGGAGTAGGAAGAGGAGGAAGTCGTTGTTGTAGTTGTAGTCGTGCCTTGACCAACACTGATCGTCGTCGTCGTCGTCGTCTGTCCAGATGAAGAACTGATCTTCGTCGTCGATGGATGAATGACCTTCGTCGTCATCTGTTGCTGCAGTTGCTGATCGATCGCTGATTGGTCAAAGCGATGCTTCAGTGCGATGTAAATGTCAGAAAGATTTTGGATCTCGACTGGGAGCATCTGCTTCTCTTCACGATGCACAGACGACAGATGCTTCAAGGGAAGAGGAGCAGGAGCTGCTGCTGCTGCTCCTGCTGCTACGGTTGTAGAGGAGGAGTCTCCTGCTGAGGAGGAGGAGGAGGAGGAGGACAAGAGGAGATGGAGGATGTTGTTGGCGTCGCACTTGTACTTACTACCAATCGCTCGAATCACAGCATCCGAATAAATGAAACGAATCGATGGAAGTTGGTTGCGATCGGTCGACGTCTGCTTCATCCGATTCCTCGATCCCTTCGCTTCCATCGTCAACTCACAAGTTATAAAGCTCCACTTGAAGCTAAGCGCAGGGCACCAGCTTATTCACGAGCGCTGCGTCGTATTAGAGGGGTTGTCCAGAGATGTCAAGTGAAGCTCCGAGTCCGGTTGCCAGAGAGAGAGGAGTCAGAGGAGCTGCTAAGTCGGGTTTCGTTGAGGATGAGAAAGCTTGGAAGGAGGAGGATCGGATGGATTAGACTGGGATGAATCTATAGCTGTTTACTTAGTGAGAATGTTTATCCTGGCGCAGGAGATCGTGAGATATACCGTTGCTGGTGACTGAACAACTGTCCTGAGAAACCGGTTCACAGTTCAACGTCGATCGTCGTCTGGTGAATGCGTTGAACAGAATTAAGCATCTGATGTTGACGGTGATTAAAGGACGAACAGTCTTTGGTCGTCGTCGCTGCTTTCAATGTCTTGTCTTTCTGCAGAGTCAGGGTTAGGGTTTGAAACGGACGCGGAATTCACGTTGACTGAGGACGAAGGGTAGATCGTAGATCGACACAAAGTCGTGTCGAATTAAGTTCTCTCGATATATTGAACTTATGAAGATTGAGAGGGAGCGGCGTTCGTCAGAGTAGGATTAGACACACAAATCAACAGATCCTGGAAGACGTACGGTCATCAAATTGACGACTAGACATGTTGTTACTCACGCGTCTTCACAAATCCGATCTGAAAGAAAGACTTTCTGGAAATACTTGAAGAGTAATGACTTAATCATCCGGTGCTTGACTATACATAAACATTTGCAGAGATAGACAGACAGTCGGACAAACGGACGGACCGATTGGCTGACGGACGAACGCGCTACATGGCATGAATAATTCATGTGGTCGTCGAGTGATGCGTTGCATCGTTGGCACTGGATACGAAGTCGATAGGACTTCGTTGGAGTCGATGGAATTTGGATTAAACGATCCATAAGATGTGTTAAGCGGCAGGCGTCAGATTCCTATCGATTTACAGGACGACGCTGAGCAGAAGAACTGCTAAGAAGAATCAATAGACGATCGATGATCTATCGATCTGTCTCAGGGCAACGAGAGACAAACTGACGCTTGATGATGACGGTCTTTTATATCAACCCATTCTCATTCATTGACCGATGATTTATCGATCGAACCAACCAACGCAAGCAGACAATTGACTGTCTGGTCTGTTACGATCGATGTTTAGAAGAGGACGAAATAGGTCCTAGGACCAGGGCTGTAGTCGAGGGTATACGCGGGTATGCAGCGTATACTCACCTCTAGAGACCGTATACTCATCTCACAAAATATTTACATTTATTTATGTTAAAATACTGTAGCGTATACCTCACAAAATACTGTAGCGTATACTCGCCTCTAATTTGTTTTGGAAAACTAACCGATAGCGTGTACTCACCTCTAATTTTACCACTACAGCCCTGCCTAGGACGAAATAGGTTCTAGGACGAAATAGGTCCTAGGACGAAATAGGTCCTATAAGAAGACGAAATAGGCCCAGGACGAAATATGTTCAAGGACGAAAAAGGTCCTAGGACGAAATAGGTCCTATCAGAGGACGAAATAGGCCCTATCAGAGGACGAAATAGGCCCTATCTCGGCCTTCAGCCTCCTCATCTCTGAAATTCTGCAACCGCTCCATAGCCTATGCTGCACCGGCTCTTTGGAATGATCTCCCAAAAGATCTCCGCCAGTTTGCTCATCCTCCCATATCGCCTGTTGACATCACCTCTCCTCCGCTTGCACTGTCCTCCGCTGCTTTCTACTCACGACTGAAAACCGAACTCTTCAAGCTATTCTATCCTGATTCCATTCCTGCGCCACCACACAACGGCCATCATCACCGATTACCACCGTAGTACCCTGCTGTCTCCTCGGCTTGACCTCCCCGGACTCTGACCTGGCACCGGAACGGATAAGGCGGACATGGCTATTGCGGACTTGATTTGATATAGCGCCGGTGAATAAGCTGGTCTCCCTGACGTGGCTTTTGTGTGGTGCTGAGAAATTTCGGAGATTTACATTACATTACATTAGGACGAAATAGGTCCTATCAGAGAACGAAATAGGTTCTAGGACGAAATAGGTCCTATCAGAAGACGAAATAGGCCCTAGGACGAAATAGGTCCTAGGACGAAATAGGTCCTATCAGAAGACGAAATAGATCCTAGGACGAAATAGGTTCTAGGACGAAATAGGTCCTAGGACGAAATAGGTCCTATCAGAGGACGAAATATGCCCTAGGACGAAATAGGTCCTAGGACGAAATAGGTCCTATCAGAGGACGAAATAGGCCCTAGGACGAAATAGGTTATAGGACGAAATAGGTCCTAGGACAAAATAGGTCCTATCAGAGGACGAACTAGGCCCTAGGACGAAAAAGGTTCAAGAACGAAATAGGTCCTATCAGAAGACTAAATAGGCCCTAGGACGAAATAGGTATTGGACAAAATAAGTCCTACCAGAGGATGAAATAGGCCTATGACGAAATAGGTCCTCCCAGAGAACGAAATAGGCCTAGGACGAAATAGGTTCTACCAGAGGATGGATAAAAAATAGCTGCTACCAGAGAACCAGCGTCAGTTAGGTGCAGTAGATGTGCGTCTATATGTAAGGGTCATAGGCCAGGTATCGGTTTTCTATCTCTGCTGGAACGTAGAGTCAGTAAAGGGTCATAGGCCAGGTATCGGTTGTATATCTCTGCTGGAACGTAGAGTCAGTAAAGGGTCATAGGCCAGGTATCGGTTGTCTATCTCTGCTGGAACGTAGAGTCAGTAAAGGGTCATAGGCCAGGTATCGGTTGTCTATCTCTGCTGGAACGTAGAGTCAGTAAAGGGTCATAGGCCAGGTATCGGTTGTCTATCTCTGCTGGAACGTAGAGTCAGTAAAGGGTCATAGGCCAGGTATCGGTTGTCTATCTCTGCTGGAACGTAGTCAGTAAAGGGTCATAGGCCAGGTATCGGTTGTCTATCTCTGCTGGAACGTAGAGTCAGTAAAGGGTCATAGGCCAGGTATCGGTTGTCTATCTCTGCTGGAACGTAGTCAGTAAAGGGTCATAGGCCAGGTATCGGTTGTCTATCTCTGCTGGAACGTAGAGTCAGTAAAGGGTCATAGGCCAGGTATCGGTTGTCTATCTCTGCTGGAACGTAGAGTCAGTAAAGGGTCATAGGCCAGGTATCGGTTGTCTATCTCTGCTGGAACGTAGTCAGTAAAGGGTCATAGGCCAGGTATCGGTTGTCTATCTCTGCTGGAACGTAGAGTCAGTAAAGGGTCATAGGCCAGGTATCGGTTGTCTATCTCTGCTGGAACGTAGTCAGTAAAGGGTCATAGGCCAGGTATCGGTTGTCTATCTCTGCTGGAACGTAGAGTCAGTAAAGGGTCATAGGCCAGGTATCGGTTGTCTATCTCTGCTGGAACGTAGAGTCAGTAAAGGGTCATAGGCCAGGTATCGGTTGTCTATCTCTGCTGGAACGTAGAGTCAGTAAAGGGTCATAGGCCAGGTATCGGTTGTATATCTCTGCTGGAACGTAGAGTCAGTAAAGGGTCATAGGCCAGGTATCGGTTGTCTATCTCTGCTGGAACGTAGAGTCAGTAAAGGGTCATAGGCCAGGTATCGGTTGTCTATCTCTGCTGGAACGTAGAGTCAGTAAAGGGTCATAGGCCAGGTATCGGTTGTCTATCTCTGCTGGAACGTAGAGTCAGTTCATTTGATGTCTTCCTGCAGCAGCTGATATCGGTGTCTGACTCTGTGTCTCTGTTCCTAAATTCTGCTCCTGCAATTGCTGTTGTTTCTTTAGAATTGACTCATCGTGCACGTCATTATGTCATGTTTCGCACCAGTGATCTCAGTTGAATGGCGTGACGTCTCGCTTCGGTTGGCAGGCGCAACAATTCCTCTTCATCTCTGAATAAAGCATGAGATAATCAATTACTGCCAAGATCACTGCATGGCTGGCTGCCTCTCTGCCTCTCTGCCTCTCTGTCTGTCTGTCTGTCTCTTTATGTCTGGCCTATCGCGTGTCTTCGGTCGATGGCGTCTCCCCCTCTGCAGCAGCAAGAGCATCACCCTGGATCGACTGAGGTGGAGTCTAGAGAAGGAGGAGGAAGAAGAGGAAGCAATCCTCTTAATTCAAACTTAATCTCGTGTCAGCATCAGTCCTTATGAAAGACTCGTCTTCTGGACGTCTGCAACATCCTCCGTTGAAGGGTCAGTGGTTGGTCAATACCCGTGGACGCAGCAGCAGCAGAGGTTCGTTGGAGGATGAGTCGGTTGATGATGTTGATGTTGTCATTAAGGAGGTCGTCTCTTCTTCTGCTGGTCCTGATGACTCCATCGTTTCTTCCGATGATCTGGTACAGTCTATCGACGACCACTCCCTCCATCATTCGATGCATCAGCGCATGATGTTCAAGGACGGACAGAGAGGAGAGACTGCAGTAGGTCACCGATCGCAGACTCGCCACTCGCACTGACATTCTCAACAAACAGATTTCTACAACAACTCGACAATGACGACAACAACGACACAACTTCACAAGGCATGCAACGACAAAGTCTTGTATCTTCCATCATCTCTGAACATGACAGACATCGAAATCTTGGCAAATGGCTGAGGCGCTTAGTCAGATTAGGGTCAATGCCATTATGCCACTCCCCCCACACATACATACATGCAATGTCATGATCATGGACGCTTCATGTAGCCTATACTCGTCATCTACACGTGAAAATTGTTCTCCTTTTGCCAGGGGTTAGGGTTAGGGTTAGGGAGTAGGCCTAGTCCAACTTGACAATTTTTTGTAAGGAAGTCTTGGGCTTAATGTAAGTTTTTGGGTCTTGGTCTCGATCTTGAGGTTCAAAGTCTTGGTCTTGAGGTTCAAAGTCTTGGTCTTGGTCTCGATCTTGAGGTTCAAAGTCTTGGTCTTGAGGTTCAAAGTCTTGGTCTTGGTCTCGAGGTTCAAAGTCTTGGTCTTGAGGTTTAAGGTCTTGACAACAAGACTGGATTAAAACGAATAAAAGTTCGAAAAATACTGTCTAAGTTGTGACCAATTTTAAGTAATTGGAATCACAAGCAGAAACTACACAAGTGTTGGCAAAATATGCCTGATTGATTCAGTACGAGATGAGTTAAAAACAAAAACGGACGAAGCTCACACACTGAACGTGCATACACGACAAACGCAAACACACATGTATAGAACAGGTTATACCATGCATGAAGTTTTAGGCAATCACTTCACTGACATTTTCGTCTTTCGGGGAAGGCTGAAACAAGATGGTGTTTAAAAAACTATCAAATTTAAAAGTTTAGATGCGGACGTCCGCACTGGTCATAACCCTCCCACCCCCTTGTCCGCATTTCGATGACCCCTCCATCTCCCTCAATGCGGGCGTCCTTTATGGATGACCCCACACCAACCCTACCACAACACCCCAACTGTTCATACCCAAACTGTTGACATGACGAAAGTGACGAAACCAACTCTGCCACAACACCCCAACTGTCCATATCGACCGACGCTGCTGCTTCTGCTGTTGACCTGCTCACATAGCAAGAGGAACGTTGGCGAGGTTGGCAAAAGGCGTTATACAAATATCAGCCAGACACGTGGCCATACATGTAGGCAGGGCTTTTTTTCAGCCGGAACGCGCCGGTACGGCGTTCCGGCACCTTTTTCAGCTCCTAAAAAATAATTTTTTTATTTTAATAATTAAAACAATAATTTAGTTATTTTAATTTAATTTAAGTGTTTTTGAACTGTTTTCAGTGTTTATTGAGACCCCTCCCAACCCCCAATCCCGTTTTTCTCGTGATTTTAGCCCGCCCATAATTGTTGCGTTCCGGCACCTATTGTTCCGTTCCGGAACCTTTTTTTCTAGAAAAAAAGCACTGCATGTAGGCCTATATTATGTATTATGGCCACACAGGATTTCGGTCGTGGTCCTGAAATTGATCCAACTAGCTCTCTTCAATTGGTTCGGACTAAGCGTTGGTGGACAAACTGCCTTTAGCAGCTTTTATGTGCCGTTTATAAACTTCAGCGTTTTACATAACATTAATATTGTCTATGAATTTCCCTGAATAAATGACTTCCGATTTACTTACTCATTTATTGAAGCGCTAAGGCGCACACCTCTCAAGCGTTGTCGTCATAACAACGAACATGGCGGCTACGTTAACGGAGACCGTTGTGAAAGAAATTTCAACTCTGTCAGTCAGTGTGTCTTTGTGATATTCAGTCTGTAATAGAATCTTTAAATTTCACTTATCTTAGTAGATGCGTGGACATTGAACTGAAAGTCTTTAAAGTGTAGAATTTTACGAATTTTACTCCCACACACTAAAAGTGGCAATGAATCCGTTTGCTCTAAAGAATAAGAGCAATAAGTGACTGCCCTTCGTAATTGTAAAGTTTGAAAGTCTTAAATCAATGACAGGCTCAGTCATGGGAACCAGTTTATTCACAGGCGTGCAGCAAAAATAAATGGGTGAGGAAGCAGGTACGTGCGGTCAGGCGCGGTTCCAAGCAGGGCTGTAGCGTATACTCACCTCTAATTTGTTTCGGAAAACTAACCAGTAGCGTGTACTCACCTCTAATTTTACCACTACAGCCCTGGTTTAAAGTCCAGATACTTGACCTTACCCCACGGTAACTTGAAATTGCGTTCAGATTACCGGGAAGTAGGATGAAATCGATTTCTAGTTACACTTGAAAGTAGTTGGAAGGCGATTTCATCCTACCCTCTACGACTCCAGATTACCCCGTCAAATTAACGGGGCCCATTATTCATTAGTCTAATTAACTATCTCATATAATAATAATAATAATAATAATAATAATAATAATAATACCCGGAGAAGATGCAACCATTCCAGAATAATTAGTTTTCTTTTGTCTCCTGACCAATTTTTATGACGCCCGAGGGATCATGTTTACCTCGGGACAAAAAAAAAATAATAATAATAATTACTGCCAATTCTTATCACTAAACGCTCATTACCCCATAGTGCATGACGTACGATAAGTTATCTCTCTCTAGATTAGTTACATCAACTACATAGAGACTATGAAACATGCAAATCTTGGGGCACTGAGGTTGGGATTTATGTATACAGTAAATGTGGGAAAGACAATAAATAGGGAAAGACAATAAATAGTTAGAGTCTAAACCACTCAAGACAGATTTGAAACACATTGATGCTTACCAAGTTAAAAATATTAACTTAAAAATATGATCAGCAATTTGCCACACCACTTTGAACCTAAAATTTGTTAAGTTTTTTGTATGTTGTTACCGGTACTTTTCTTGAGTTTAACAGTGGACTGTATTTTTAAATCAGAAGTTGTAATTCTGTATCCTTAATGAATATTCATTCTTGCAATTATTATAATTTTTTTTCTAGATTTCTCCAATTAAGTTGAATCTTTGTTTCTTATGTTTGTATATAACATGTCATGCACTTTGAACTAGTGTATGAGTGGTTTTGACTCAATTAACATATCTGTGACTTTTTAATTTTTTTCCAGATATTGAGACTAGCTTTCAATCTTGTATGTTTCATGTGTTTTATTCAATAAACCTATCATGAGTTGTAAGCATAAGAATTTATTTTCAATCAGATAGGGGTAATGTGAACAGTGCAGGGGTAATATGAAATCAGGTTCAGGCTACCCAGGGGTAATATTGAAATCGACTTCAGATTACCGGGAGGTAACTTTAAAGGGAGGGTAGCTTAAAGTCTGTACACCGGGTCCCCCTAGCATTTATGACCCAGCTGGTGGCCGAGTGAATAAGATATCAGAACCACTGAACCGGGGCCAACAAATTCCTTGCTATATCCTTGAAGATACTTTATCCAGATACCCCTGGTTGCAGAGTTTATTACGATTACTTTTTCCATGTGAGTGAGACTTATTGGTCAGTTATATTTATGGTTTAAGTCACTTCATTTAAATCTGTTATGTGGATGTTTGTTCAGAGGGACAGAGGACAAGAACAGCTTCTTGAATGCCTTGGATGGGAAATACTCAACTCTGAAGATGACCTTCAGAAGTCCATACAGTTCGACTTCCTATACAACAGCCTAGAGTTTTGTATCCAGAAGGGTTTTCCACCATCCGAAATATGCCACTTGTTTCAGCTGTCGTACGACTTGCTGAACAGCGCTCAAAGTTAGTATATCAGTTTTGTGTTAGTCTAACTGAAGGTGTTAGAGACATATATAGGAATCACTTATGCACCATAGAGACCACTGTTTCTTTACCTTATATTGATCTATTTGTGGACCATGGTCTGGCAACTTTTCTCTCATAGGAATCTGCGTTTGGGTGATGCCACAGTACATAATTTTCTCTGGTAGAGATCCTCATTGAGGCAGCATGTCGTTGGAACTTTCTCTGATAGGAGTTTCCTTATGGATGTCGTTATTGTTACTGTTCCTTTCATACGCAATGCTACTATGCAGCAGCGCGCTTTCTCCATCGTTGGACCCACAATTTGGAATGGGCTTCCTCCTGAGCTGCGGTCTTTTCCTCGAAACTCATCCATCGCTTTCTTCTCTGCTCTAAAGACTGTTCTCTTTCACCGGGGTTGGGCTGGGAGCATCTCTGAATAGCTTCGTTGAAGGGGCGCTATATAAATGCTTGATTGATTGATTGCAGGTAATTTCTCTCATATGGGGTCTTCATGTATGTGCTTGTAACAGAACACACTGACAGCACATTCCTAGCACCTACAAAGGCGTTTCTTGCTAAGCTAATGTCAGACTTCCCTAAAAACAAAATGCTTATCTGTAGGCAAATAATGCTTCAGATATATGAGGGAAAATCTCCAATGGAAGAGCGTCTCTTGCTCACTTGGAATCTATGTATCCGCTGTCACCTGTACCACAGGAATGTATGTATCGACTGTCACCTTTGCCATAGGAAGTTAGGAATCTGTATCCATTGTCATCTGTACCATAGGAATCTATGTATTCACTGTCACCTTTGCCATAGGAAATAAAGATTATATGTATCTGCTGTCACTTGTACCATGGCAAATTAGGAATCTATATATCCAATGTCACTTGTACTATAGGAATCTATGTATCCAGTGTCACCTTTACTATATGGTGTGGTGGCTCAGTGGTAAGTTCGTCGCCTTGTGACCGGAGGGTTGCAGGTTCGAATCCCACTCTAGCCGCTGCGTACGGACCTTGGGCAAGTCCTTCACTCGCAATTGCTCGTGGCGCTTCGGCGTGAAAATTCCGGCACAGTATCAAATGCTGTAGTCGGGAGCGCCTCTGAGTAGTAGTTGACTTCGAGAGGCGCTATAGAAATATCCGGAATAAGAATAAGAATAAGAATATGAATCTATGTATCCAGTGTCACCTTTACTATATGAATCTATGTATCCAGTGTCACCTGTACTATAGGAATCTATGTATCCAGTGTCACCTTTACTATAGGAATCTATGTATCCACTGTCACCTGTACTATAGGAATCTATGTATCCAGTGTCACCTTTACTATAGGAATCTATGTATCCACTATCCAGTGTCACCTGTACTATAGGAATCTATGTATCCAGTGTCACCTTTACTATAGGAATCTATATATCCACTGTCACTTGTACTATAGGAATCTATGTTTCCAGTGTCACCTTTACTATAGGAATCTATGTATCCACTGTGACACTGTACTATAGGCTCGTCATACAATGCCTTTAGTACCTTTAAAACGTGTTGTAACTGCTACTTTGTCTTGCATCTATGAATTATTCAGTTTGATGACAAGTGAATGGTTAGATTTCTTCGCAAAATCGCTGTCAACTGCATCAAAAACATTAAGCAAGTAACACTGTGTGTGAGATCAGCAGTCATGAACAAACTTTTTTTAAAAAGCTGCATAAATGCAGCAAAAACAACGTGCAAGGTGTTTGATGTTGAACAGGAGGGAAGCGAATGACAAGTGCTCTGTCCATCTACAAAGCCAAGTGCACGGAGCTACAAGCGCACGTCCAACAGCAGACAATGAAAAGCTTCAGTGAATATTTCTTTCAGACGTTTATGAAGAATTATAAACTGTACGAATATGTGACAGAAGAGCCGAGAGATCAACAATGCACTCAGCTGGTCTTGCCTGTCAACACCCCTCCAAAAACTCTTCCACTCAGCCAGGGAAAAGAAGCAGCAGTCTGGAATTACATGGAAAAACTGAGTCACATAGAAGCCAAAGAAAGGCAGCAGTTGCTGAAGAGGGAGGCGGAGAGGGAAGATACAAAGATCCACGACCGGAGAGCAATAGACGATGCCTATGAGCAGCTGAACCAAATGACAGCAGAAAGTGACACACAGGTATCGCATGAAACGTAGCGCTCATAATTCATTGAACGGGTTGATGAGGTTTCACATAAAAAAACAGCACTCAAAAGACAAAATGAAGGTCAATGCATTCTCACAAAAAACACCGCACTCCAGGGTCAGGTAAGGATGATCATGATATCCCAAAAGAAGGGCTTTCATCGTTGGCACTATACACGCAGTGCCATCTAAAGGCATGGGCATGCTGGGCAGTCGCCAGGGGCCCCACTATTCTAGGGGCCCCCAAAATTAAAAAGACCAAAAAATTTATGTGTGCGTGAACTCCACGTGCGACAGAAGTGAAACTTCATAGTATGAGTGTAAGACTGTAATTGCTTATGTTATACTGTTCAAAAGTTTGTGTTGATTAATCTTTGCTTTACTGTATGTTTCATTATGTTTATTCATTTTGTTACAAAGTGAATGTTGAAAGGACCAATAAATTTCAGGTTTAATTTTATTGACCATATAAATTTTTATGCCAGTGGGTGGGCAGGGGCCCCAGTGCATTGCTTTGCCCAGGGCCTACAATGCAGTTAAGATGACACTATACATGTCAGGTGCAATGGCACCACTCCTCAGTTGCTTTGACCTTTGTGGTCCTGGCTCTTTTTTTTAACGCAAGTTCTTCTCCACTTCCTTTGTTATCTGCCTGGATCGATCTTCGTTAGTTCCACACAGATCCACGTTCCAACATTCCTCCACTGATAACGATGATCAGCTTCTCTCATGTCTGCTGATCCTCAGTAGCCCTATGATCTCACCGCATATTCTTCCAATAACCTCTCCCACAAACAATGCCTGAACGTGCGTGTGAGTTGAGTGCGTGTGTGTGCATCTACATAGATTTGTATCACTGAGCTATTTCTGTATGGTACCTTTAAAAAAACTGCAGTTCCAAGATTCAGTGCTGATTATTCAGAGAGAATGAAATATACAATAATTGTAGAAAATATGTCAGGTAACATTATATTGAATGTCTGCATTAAGAAATATATATTCTGTCATAACAAATTATGCTAATTACTATTTTCCATCAGAGTTGCATTAAGCGTCATGCTAAAAGAGATTTGAGAAGGTCATTTAACAGATCCAATAGTTGATTAAACAATGCAGAGTATTTAAAACACCGATGCGTCTACTTATCAATGTTGCCACAGCTTATCAACCATACAATAACAAATTTTCAGTTTGTAGAAATTATTGCAGTAGGCGACCTATGTGAATTTTTATGTGAAGTGCACTTTCATCTCCACCACAGGCTGTTCTACAGATAATCAACTCTGCAGCTGAAGCTCATATCAGTGAACTGTCGCACTCTCTCCAATTCAAGATTCAGAATGCAGTGGAGGACCTGATGTGTAAACTTGAAAAGAACTCTCTACCAAGACCACCACATATGGGTAAGGAATCCATATCCACTTTGTATCCAATCAGCTCCCAATGTCCACAACTCATATCTGGTTCCTGTCTATTCATGATTATATGATCCAACGTCGACAACTATCACTTTAGATGCAAGGAGCAATGAAAGACTTCTTTGCAGTCAGGATGTTGGTAATGAACATGTTTGTAATGAAAGGTAAAATTGTTACCTTTAGCCACCTTGTCACCTTGTGCTGTCAGCTCGTGGAGCTCTAGCGATCGTCCTGGTGAACACACTCCACCGTCTCCTATTCGATGACAAGTCTCTCAATTCCGCCAAATTCATGCCAGTTACATCTTGTATCTCATCCATCCATCTCCTCCTTGGGCGACCCAGTCTTCTCCTCCCCTCACCGCACGCCAGCATCATTTCCTTCTCCAGACCATCAGATCGCATAACATGTCCAAAGAACCTTAGCTTCATTCTTGTCGCAGTTTGTTTTAACGACTCTTCATTCTCAACTCCAATCTCCTCGTATTGATTCGTTCGTTCTTTTCTCAGTCCAAGATATTCTCAGCATCTTCCTCCATATCCACATTTCACAAGCGTTAACCTTATTTTCCATGTTCTTTGTCATTGTCCACGTCTCGCAACCGTACAGTACCGTAGGAAAGATTAGTGCTCTCACGAGCCTTTTTTTGGTTTCTATGCTCGCATGTTTGTCTTTCCATATCTTTTCCAGTCCGGTCATTGCAGCTTTCCCTATAGCAATCCTTCGTTTTATTTCTGGATCACACTTTCCCTCCTTTCCAACCAGTGATCCTAGGAATGTGAAGCTTTACCTTTAACATTAGAGGTAAACTGTTACCAGAATGTTGAAAATTTCAAGATGTTTTGGATAAACGAATCTGGTTGGACTGATGCAAAACTCTGTCATAGCCAACGTCACACTGTATGCAGTTAGGTTACATCTTAACAGAAGAGTTCCATGTCTCATGTATATCTCATTTCTCCATCTGAACTGTCATATTCTGACTACTTTACCATCTTGCAAACACCAAAAACACCGTTGGCACATTACGGCTCTTGTGACCATCATCATTTGAAATTTCATTACCATATTTTGTATTGTATTGTATATGGACAGTTATAAAGCGCCTCTCGCGGTATAGACCATTCAGAGGTGCTCCCAGTGCGCGAAACCCCGAGAAATTTGGTGCTTAAAGCAGAGGCTCAGTTGCAGACCAAAGCTACTGACCCTTACTGTCTGCAGAAGTACTATGTGCCAAATTTAGAAGGGGACGTCCGCCTTAGGCGTAACCCTCCCCTTGTCTGCATTTGGGTGACCCTCCCTCCCTCTGTGCAGATGTCCTTCAAGGACGATATTAAAAATATCTAAGCTATGGCTCAGTTGCAGAGCAAAGCTACTTACCCAAATCAAGATCTAACCCTAACCCTAACCATTTGAGGGTAAGTCATGCAAAGCCATGCAAATATGGTACCTTGACTTGACCACAAAATTATACATTGACTTGATAATAAAAATTGTACATTTGCTTTGCATGACTTTACCCCCTTCTCAAATGGTGTTTTTTCATTAATGCACTGTGTTTTGCATCTCTAGCCAGATCTTGATTTGGGTAAGTAGCTTTGGTCTGCAACTGAGCAATAGCTTAGATATTTTTAATATCGTCCTTGAAGGACATCTGCACAAATGCAGACAAGGGGTGGGTTACGCCTAAGGCGGACGTCCCCTTCTAAATTTGGCACATAGTTACTTCTGTAGACGGTAAGGGTAAGTAGCTTTGGTCTGCAACTGAGCCTCTGCTTTAAGCACCAAATTCAATCAGACAGAAGGCAGTTCGTACTGTGTGGGATCTCTGTTGGAATCCCTTTGCAGAACATGGCAGTGTCAGAGTACCCCACACGAAAGCACTGTTAGCCCTACTAGATCAACGGGACACCACAGTCTATGCCTTAGTGCTCTGCTGTAGTGCATACGTTCACAAAGGGGAATGGGTGAGAGTAATGCCACATGCACAAACGGAAGAGAGGGAGAGAGGTTCATTTTTTGCATACATCCTATATGGACGACCCCTAAGCTCTTTCACCAACATTCAGGACATACATAGTTCCAGAAATATACAAACAGTCCAATCCAATTCCAGTGTCGTTCTTAAGACTTTTAACGACGAGCTGCATTTATAGTTTCCCAGTCGCCTTTAGTACACGCTTGTCGTTAAAGTTGTTCTCTTGTGTTTCATTCAATGGTAAAAACTGTATATCACACAGGTAACTTTGATTGTCTTGGAATCCCTCATTCCACCACCAGTGCCAATTCTCCTTCCTATCTGCTGCAACCAAGTCAAGCTGACCGTTCACAACCTGGAACTGAATGTGACAAAGGCATGCTAGATTTCCATTTGAGATAATACGGCGTTGGTGTGTTTTCAGGGCCTCCGCCACAATATGCAACAGGTGGCACTAAAGCAAAGATCAACTCATCACGCTCTGAGAAACAAGAAGCAAGGAAACCAGCTGACAAGAAATGAAGCAACACCATTGATGTACGCAGTCCAAGGAGCGAGAACAGCAATCTTCAATCCATTGCAACGTAGTCATTGATATTTAACTGCATTTGAAACAAAGACTGCAAATGCCTATAGGCATCACCTTCTGCCTCTCTAAGACTTTAAAGCCACACATTGACTATCAGCAGATGACTGGACATTCCAAACTCGTAGTAACAGAACAATCAAACTCTTTCAAAGCACCCGAATAATATTAGCGAAATGGAACCTTTTTATCTTTGCACATATTTATCTGATAATTCTTAAAAACTGCACCAGAAGCGTCACATATTGATAAACTAAATCAGCTAAGTATACACGTAGGGTGTTAATCATTAACTATAGAACTCTGCAACCACTCCTTGAGTTTGCTTTAATTGTTATGGCCAATATGTCTTCATAATATGAATTCAGGAGAGGACCAAATGAAGGGAATGGAGGTCAGTTAAGAGTTAAATTGCAAGTTATGTAATGTTGTTTATGATGACAAAAGACATGAATTCACATAAATTGACTTTTATTGATCGAACTCTTCTAATGGACCAAGTGGCCTGAAAAAGTTGTGCTTTTCAGGAACAAATTCTTGCTTATATCTGCGTTTCCAAAGTTGTCAATGGATTGTTTCCTAATCAAGTAACTTCTATCGTGTTTAAGTATTTAGGGATTATCCATAAAGGACGTCCGCATTTTTTAAGGAAACTGCCGGTAGTTAGAAAGATTCTGCTACTTGCTGCGAGATTTACTAATACCAAAGTCCTTTCTGACCGACTCCAAACATACTTTGAAATCAAAGAAATAGTTTGATGGGATTTTTGAGTGACAACTGAATTGTCTGCTATTAAGTACACATACTTCTGTGTAAGCGTGGCTTACGCTGTCACAGCCATGATTTCTAAGGGGAGTGGGCTGTTGACCAAGTGTCTGAGGTAGTGAGGGGTCAGGCATTAGTGAGGATAGATAGTTCAGATGGATTTATCAAATACACTTCATTCTGCTTGAATTTCACTGCAATATCAGAGATAACCTGCAAAGAAAGATCAGTTCATGAGAATCCTCTAGCAACCATAAGCTACACATCCTGGCTTCTGCTGAATGTAATTCGCTTGTGTGAACGAAGTTTCATCTGTCGACTAATTTCAAAGAGTATGATGCTACCTGCAACAGCAGAGTTAAGGCTGTCGATGCCTGACATCATTGGAACGTGAATTCTATGTCCAGGTCGTTTCCTTTTCCGACTGAAATCAAAAGCCTGCCAACTAATGCCTTTTGTCTCTCCACCAATAACAACCACTGCATGGCCACTGCAGTAGTCAATGCACTCATATTCGCAGATATGAGCATTTTCCTCCTTTGCCTTTTTGTCATTCGTTTCATCGCCTCTTCTTTCAACATGAGAACTGTCAGCCAGATAAATGCTACAGTCAGTTGGCAGACTTTCACCAATTTCCTTCCAGTCGAGATTGGTTTCAATTGAGGCGTCAAAGTGAGCTCCACGTCCCATTTGCAGCACTTTTGGCTCCCACACATCAACACAACCTGAACAGAAAACAAAGACTTCAACTGAAGGCTGATTTCAAGCCATTTCCCTTCAGTTGCTGCTCTTTAATTAACTGATAAGATGGAATTAACTGGAAGCAATCTCTGCCAGCAGACTTTACTAGCTCTGCTCAACAGAACATGTCTATTGCTCTGAATCAATTTTCCAGTTTATCTGTGGAAGCCAGTTCCTGACATATTTAACTTAAAACAACTAAGTTACTTTGATCAACTACATCAAAGTTCTGGACATCAATTTGTCAGAATTCTTCAACACTATTTATTCATTCTAAAGTTCTATCCTTCCAGTGTATGTATGTCAGTTTATTTGGGTTAGTAGCCTACAACTCTTCCAGATACATAATGCATATACAGAATATGTTTGATACAGCCTACAGGTAATTGAGATTATAAGATCCCACAGATGTCATAAAGCAACCTTTTGTGACAAGAATTCTGTCGGCTGATATGGCCACTGATGACTGGATAATCTTTCCCATGTTTCCTGGGTCTCGGATGTTGTCGCATATCACAGTTACAGGTAGGGGTTCAGGTGATGAAGGGTTCTTGGACAGTCTCTGACGAAATGGTGTGGCAAAGACAGCTACAATACATACAGCACAATACCCCATAACAAGAAGTTAGTCTTAGTAGTCAATTCATTTGGATTAAAATAACAAACTGGTCAGCAAGTGCAGAATAAGCAACTTCTGACATGTGTTTATATTGACTTCGTTTTCATATTTAAACAAAGGAACAAATGGTTACCTACAGTGCTTCAAACTGTAGAATATGAACGTTAAATGTTACAGAAGATATAACGATTTGAACGACAACAGTGTACTAGAGGCGACTGGGCAACCTATGCAGCTCATTGTTAAAGTGTTAAATCTCAGTGTAACGTATAATCATATACGTATATATAAATCAGTATTTATTTATATATTATATATATATGGACTGATCCTCTGGAATATTAACCTGATTACGGCTTGGTTTTGGTGTTACATCAGTTGATGCCTTGTGCATTAGACACCGGCACAACTGAAGTTACTAATTACATTACATTACATATATACAGTAGTTGCAATTAAGGCTGTTCTTTTTCGCCGGGGTTAATCGTAATCGTAATCTCCAAACTTCTAAAGCGCCACTCGAAGGCCAAGCGCAGGACACCAGCCTATTCACGAGCGCTACGTCAGATCAGAGGGGGTTTCCAGAGAGTAGTCCAAAAGAGGTCCGAGTCCGGTTTCCAGAAGGCCAAACCAAATCAGAGGGGGTTTCCAGAGAGTAGTCCAAAAGAGGTCCAAGTCCGATATCCAGGAAGCCAAACCAAATCAAAGGGGGTTTCCAGACAGTAATCCAAAAGAGGTCCAAGTCCGATTTCCAGGGTACCAGATCAGAGAGGTTGGGCTGGAAGCGCCTCTGGATAGTAGCCTTGAAGGGGTGCTATATAAATGCTCAGTTGATTGATTGATTGAATTGGCATCCGATGCATGCACACAAACACTATTTAGCCAATTTGATAATTTTATCGCATGAACAAAATTGCAGATGGAAATAAAACATCTATGTTGCAGAGAAAGCAATGCAGACTGTTGGTGCAGATTATACTCCATTGTCCTTAGACTTAGACACACAAGGAAAGTTGGTCATTTGTTTTAAAATGTAGGTCTATGCACATACTGGAATCTGATGCAGGTTTATTATTCATACAACTTATTTGGCTCTGTGAAGGGAAAAATTCAAGACAAGAAATTAAGTTTACTGGATGTAGAGAAGGTTCTTACCAAGAAGTCCATCTGTACACCGTTCAGCATTCAGATGTTTAGTAAAGGATTCCTTTGAAACTGGAACAAACTCAACTCCAGCGTTGATTAGCGACTGATGAGGTAATGCGTGAAGATCAATGGAATTATGGAAATAGATTTCTGGAAGAAGAACTCCCTTTCTTATTGCATCTCTGATGAGTGCAGCACCACAAATGTAAGTCAATCCCAATTTCTCTCTTGTAGTTCGATTTCTTATGCTGTCAATCAATGCGCTAGAAAGAAATAAAACATTCATCCCATGAGAATGTATTACAAATAGAGTCATATCAGACTGACCGTGGCATAAAAGGATTTGTCTGCAAAAGCACAGCTTCCTGACCACTTCTAAAGTCTGTTCAGTTCAATGCTTCCATGAAGTAATAATTAATCCATCCTAAGTCCTTGGAAAGCCTTATTCTGGTTCTTTCAATTGTAATTTACTGTCCCACTGTCTCCTTCATCATCATCATTCTCACAATGACTTCACATCTGTCCATTTTATCCGCTGCCTCTCGGTCAATTCATCCTGGCGACTTGCATCTTTATTCTGCAGCCTTAACTCTACGAACTTAAATTGTGGTTTGGAAAACAAAACTTGAGTCTACCACTCTACCAGTGTAAGAACATGATGCTAGCAGATCCAATTCATGTAGTTGTTAATTTGAATGGAAATCTATATTCTAGTCGAATCTGGTGACTTCTATTGCGCTGTCATTAAAGTACATAAATTGACAGATGCTTCAAGTGAATTTGAAGTCAAAGTCATAATCCATTAGATAAGCCAGGTGAAGGATATTTTGGTAAGAGAAACCTCAAGTGAAGCTATGGTGGGTAAAAAGTATTGCAGTGAATTTTAGATTTGCATTAGATGCTTCGTGATTGCAACAGAATACTACAAAATGTAAGCAAATCTTACTGAAAGCGATCGTCTTCTGTCTTCTTCCCAGCATTCCTTGTCATTTGAATGCTGTTACCAGCATCAGTGCTGCTCTGTGATAATTTCTCGACACCATCACTGAGGCTTCTCGAAGTTCCACATGGAATTGGTTCTCTGTACTTCTGGGAAATCCGAAGTGACTTCATCGAATCCGAATGCATAACCCTCTTGCCATAAAATCGAACCAAGAGCCACAATTGATTCGTTTTCAGCATTGTAGAACAAGTTGAAACAGACAACTTCAACATTGCAAGACATCAAAACTGACCTCACCATAAGTCGCGACAATAATTATCTCTGTGAATATCTCTATAGAAACGAAAACCACGCCATTAGACAGCGAATATGTATCGGCCAAGAATTGACCCTGGTCTAGTATTTGCTGTGAAGTCCTGCCTAAGACTAAGTGAAAAGGCCTACAGCTGTTCTCTTGGATTAATACATATCAATGATATCAACCAAACACGAGCATGTTCGTGGGCGCCGCCATTGCGGATCCCCAGACGATAGAACTAGGTAGAGGGACCATTGATGACGCCAGACAGCTATACACTCGCGTCGCCAAACGAATGAATTTCGGTAAAACTTAAATGCAGGGCGCTGACGAACCTGAGCTGCCAAGTTATTCCTATTTTTTAGTTATACAGAGCTATGTATGTATATGTAGGGGCCTATATTATGGGCCTATGCTTAAATTAATATTATTAACTATGTACACCAAAATGCGGTTAGCAGTTGGTTTTGAATAAAGGATATACTTACTTACTTACTTACTTACTTATATATAACAACTGTAGATATAATACCGTCAAACTGAGGAAGAGAGGGACTTGGGAGTGATTATGCACAGGAGTGCACAGCCTTCAAGGCAATGTTCTGAAGCTTCAAAAAAGGCCAACTCAACTTTAGGTATGATAAGGACAATAGTCACCAGAGACAAGGATACAATACTGAGGCTGTACAAATCGCTGATTGACCGCAGTTGGAATACTGTATCCAGGTATGGAATCCATACCTGAAGCAGGACATTGATAAACTGGAGAAAGTTCAAAGAAGAGCTACAAAAATGATTTGGGGCTAAAAGGATTTAGGTTAGAAGAAATGTTGAGAAGGTGTGGACTAACAACATTGGAGAGAAGGAGGAGCAGAGGGGATCTAATCGAAGCTTATAAGATTATCACTGGAAAGGAAGCAATACTGCAGTGGGAGAGGTTCTTTGAATTAGCACCAAACAAGGCAACTCGGGGGCACAGGTATAAATTATTTAAGAGGCCGAAAGGAACATTAGGGCAGAAATTTTTCAGTGCAAGAGTTGTAGACCTGTGGAATGGTTTGGATGATAGTACTGTCTCAGTGGACACCATCACAGCTTTTAAGACGAAGCTAGGGAAATTGGGCTAGGCTATTAAGCATTCCAGGTTAATTTGCAGTGGTTCTAATACAGACGTGTATGCTCCTCCTTCTCTCCAATGTTGTAAGTCCACACCTTCTCAACATTTCTTCTGTAGTCTTCTGAACTACTTAAAACCCTTGTTATGTTAACTCTTTCCGCCACACTGACTCTGTGGTCAGTCTTGTCCAAACACTAGGCCTACTACATGTAGGCCTAAGTCTTGTTCTGGCCTTCATATTTCGACTAAAAATTCATGTCTTCCCGTGCTCATTTCCTCTATTTCCGTGTTTTCTCGCATTCACTGGTTGCCCTCGACCGGATTAATCATTGAATTCAGCTTCTCAACGATTTCGCATAGCAAAGCGACCATCGACGGAAGCCTTAAGCATTAGGCCTACTGCGATGGCTCTTTAGAAATTTCTATACTAGATTAGATTACATTAGACTTAAGAGTAAATAATCATCAGCTAATTTATCTGTATCCTATATAAAATCCACCGCAGCGTCTACATGTTGTTTCGTGGCAATATGCATATAATGCATAATTAGGCCTATATAGATACCTATATATAGTTGTATTTATATCGATTCAGAGCCATCGGGCTAATTTTCGCCATATGTGTGTGTGTGTGTGTGTGTGTGTGTGTGTGTGTGTGTGTGTGTGTGTGTGTGTGTGTGTGTGTGTGTGTGTGTGTGTGTGTGTGTGTGTGTGTGTGTGTGTGTGTGTGTGTGTGTGTGTGTGTGTGTGTGTGTGTGTGTGTGTGTGTGTGTGTGTGTGTGTGTGTGTGTGTGTGTGTGTGTGTGTGTGTGTGTGTGTGTGTGTGTGTGTGTGTGTGTGTGTGTGTGTGTGTGTGTGTGTGTGTGTGTGTGTGTGTGTGTGTGTGTGTGTGTGTGTGTGTGTGTGTGTGTGTGTGTGTGTGTGACGACACATGTTCATAAGGTCAACGTTGGCCCAACGTCATGGACACTAAAGGAGACTGTAGTATAGGCCTACAGGAATTTCGAGAACTATATATGGATATGGTAGTAACGGATATAGGCTAAGCGAGTAAGCGAGAAGCATCATAACCATAATATTCTAGTCAAATCAAGGTAAAAAATCCCTCTGTATTAACACAGAGAATTGGGGATCTATTACTAATTGAATTTATCTTAATTAAACACGCTTGTCTGAAGAAAGACTTAGCAATTTGAAAAACGACTTCGACAGTTTTGTGTTGTTCATCATCTTAGAAAATTGGAAAAGGTCGTTGAGTTCTAGGTCATGCTAATTTCAGAGAATTCGGACAGCGGATTGTCAAAATTGGAAGAACTGATCACAGAGGCCGTTGTTGTCTTTGACGCCGCCGCCGCATCTCCTCCACTTCCGGTTATGTTTCTGAATTTGGCCCTGACGTTTTCCGGTCCAACGAGAATGACGAAGACCATGAAGATGAAGAGACAGATCATTGCCAGACTCCCGATGACGATACCAGCGATCTCACCTCCGTTCAACGACTGCGAAGATGTGTCTGGACTGGACAGAGCCACAAAGCCATCTGCAGCACACAAGAAACAGCATACAACATGAATAATGTGCGTGAGTTAATCAAGACTCGTGAAGAGTTTATCCTCTCCGGGGTTTGATCGACGATCAAAAGCCGTACAATGTGGACGACTTAAACACTAACGATTAATGATTAATCTATAGGGATATTGTAGTAAGACCAGTTCCTGCAGCGCACAAGGCGTCTATGGATAATTATCTGAACTGCAATCAGTAATCACGATTGGTCAAGCACCGCAACCTAGGCTCATGTTTGTTATACCTCTCAGATCACACAATCTGAATATGAGACGTCTGACAAGCATGAAGATAGGTACGGTGGGAAGCGTTTTGTTTATACATATATTTTGATGACATAATTATGAGCGCTCGTGAATAAGCTGGTGCCCTGCGCTTAGCTTTCGAGTGGCGCTTTGAATATTTGGAGTTTATGATTAGAGCGGACAGAACTGAGCAGCTAAATCGAAAGGTTTGAACCAGCCATTATGAGGCAGAAGCACAGAAAATGCGCTCTGTTCTATACAGAATAAATGTCACAATCACTGACAGTTACTTACATTCTCGAAAGATCAACATTCAGATTAGGCCTTTGAATAGTTTCAGGCAGTTCAGATAACAAGCGAGAAAAGTTAAAAATTGGCTAAGAAGTTTACGAAGGCTTATCTGTGGTGGCTGATTAAGCGTCAATTAAGTTCATGGCGACAAAAAAAAAGAGTTTTGCCGTAGAAGTCTTGATCTGTAAAATGCATTCAAATTAGCTGACCTGAGTGTAAAGGTATTCTCCATCCTCCTGCCACTTGAAAACTACTGAATGAGACGGCGAGAATTGGAGAAGGATTCAGATCCTGGTAGGAAACGATCATATTTTCGCCCTTCATTCTGCCATGACCCAAACAAACGTGACCGCCATACCATGACAACCAGAAATGCCTTTCCTCGTTGCAAGAGAGAATGGTCGGCGTGTGATGCTCCGCCATTTTCTTGTACCGATTTCCCCGCCTTTTCAAACAGACAAAAACTCAGTGACAAAAAACTCAGTTACAAACACTTGGAAATTGTCCACAGCGAAAATTGTTCAGAGTTTATGGACGACATTTCAGAAGCAACAGACACACGGGCACAATGTTGGTTCGCTATGTACGACAGACGCTGTCTTAGCGCGATTCTGTAGTTGCTGAAACTTGAATTTTAAAATTCTTTTACAGTTTCTCTTTTAAACATACAAAATGTCAAGACTATTCGTTACACAGGCTGGACAATCTCTCTGGATAAGAAGGAAGAGATGTGTGTTCACTGAACGAGTTGTGCGACGACTCACCATATTGACGTCATATTGCCTTCATCCTGTAAGACAACGGTGTAGACGAAATCATCTTCCATCGACAAGAAAGGAACTGCGCTCAGCAGAATCTCAGCATGGTAGCAAGTATGCAGAGCGAAGACCATCGATGTACGATGCTTAAGCGATAGCCAGCTTTCGTAGCTCTGGTATCTCTCCGTCCAAAAACTCAGTTCAGATGCTGAAAAGAGCCGCAGAAACGACAACTACAACAGCGTTCTTTGCGAGACTTCTATAGTCTTACAGAGACTATGTCAACACTTTCTTCTGTCGACACTGTCTCTGTATTCTTTCTCTAATTCACCTAATTAACTGTTCACTGATTCATCTAAATCTACGTATGGGTCGCTGAATTATAAATATAGCGTAGCCTTCGCTTCACGAAAACACAGTCCGAACAGTTTTCACATTAGTATCTTTTCAATCCACCTACAAATTCAAATCTATATCATAATAATATACAGTCAGCACCCTAACAGAAAACTCCAACAAACTTTGTCTGCATATCTTTCGCGCGCTTTTTACGTGAGTCTCCTAACTCCTGAAAAATCAACTAAATACATATGCACAGCTGGTGACGGCCTGTCAGCTTTCCAGCGCCCCGCTAAGTAAACACATTCAATCGTTATATATTTATATATAATATATACACACAATACTCTCCCACAATGAACTATAATCTGTTTTCAAAAACGCGCAGACAGACTATAATATAGCCTAAGCCATGCAGCGAACCCATCAGTAGACTTCCTGACCAAACCCAATTGCACTTCCAATTAAAGTCCCTAACATTACTGCACGAGAATTACATTTTCCAACTATGCTAGGCCTTCCGTTTACAGAAATGTATCTTTGCTTGTCACTTAGTTGCAATGTACCTCCTGAAGTTTGACCGGAATGGTCCAGCTATCATAAATAATTTTCTCCAAGCACAGATCTAGTAATCTATCAATCACAAATTCCGATCTGATCACATGCAACAGAAAGCTACCAATATACCGATATTCTCGGTTCTCTCGCTGAATCAAACTTCTATGTCTCATCGATTGAACGTCACCTCGAACTCACACAGCGCCATTTCCTGATATGTCATGTAAAAAGTCTATAAATATGTGTGTGCATGTGGAGCAGCCTTACCTATGTTGGTGGAGAACTTCCACTCTCCGAATGACTCGCTTCCGCCGTGAACGGCCACCGCCTTAACCGCCATCGGCTGTGGATCCTGGTAGGCGATAAGAGCTGTATTGACCCGGTATCTGGTTCTACCCAGCTGGATCAGCCCTCCGTCCCAGCTCAGCCAAAACTCCCAAAACTCAGTCACGCTCAGTATGTTGGATTCGCTGTAAGTTTTAACGAGGACGTTGCCTCTGTAGATGGCGAATTCCGTGTTGTGTTTGGAACCGATGGCAATGTGGTAGGCGTTGGTGGAGTCCCTATACGCGGCGCTCAGCACAAGACGCGCTCCACTGCCCTGGACGTAGAAGTGGAACCATCGGACCGAAGAATGTAAGTGAAGCCACTTCATATTTCCATTGTTGTTAGGAGTCATAATCGTCAGTTCGTCGCCTGAAGCCAATACCCAGCACATCATCATCAGTCAAACTCAACGTAACCAACGCACGCACACACACACACACACACACACACACACACACACACACACACACACACACACACACACACACACACACACACACACACACACACACACACACACACACACACACACACACACACACACACACACACACACACACACACACACACACACACACACACACACACACACACACACACACACACACACACACACACACACACACACACACACACACACACACACACACACACACACACACACACACACGCACGCACACACACACACATCTACAAATGTATATGCGATTATATATAAGTATATATTTCAATCAGAGAGTGGAACTTCTCTACCAATATTGGTAAGACTGCTCCTCACACGCACACAACTATTTATAGACGTTTTGATTCGCTAGGTGTCGCTCTGGCGTGTAAACACCGACTCCTGTCCGCTGTGGTTTTTGCTTTTCGGCCGGGGTTGGGTCGGGAGTGCTTCTGAGTAGATAACCTTGAAGGGGCACCATATGAATTTTCGGCATGGATGAATGCATTTAGTATGCCTGATGTCATTATTGTGGACGGAGACCATTTTCAAAGTTTAGTTAACGATTGGCATTTCAAGACTCAGACTGCAAGAGGACGCAGATGACTGACAAAGTACTAACATTATCAAGTGTTAATCTCATCTAATTGTATGACATTTTAATCTAACGTAATCTAATCTTCGTTCTGCATCTGTGCGTTTTTTCAGTACACCCACACCAATTCATTACAGATGAACTTATTCATAATAGCTAAGTTGGCGTGAAGCAACTTCGAGAGGTGACCTACTTAGAGCGCGCTGTGAAGATGTTCAGTTGCTTTATTTGTAATAGTGCTTTGTTAATTTATATATAGCAACAGAAGAACGTCATCTTTAAACGAGCGTTTACAAATTTGAAAGACGAAAGAAGCAGATGAAGAACGGAAGAGATTTCAGAGAGGGCATCTTCACAAAACGATCGAGAGAGAGAGACAGACAGACAGACAGACAGACAGACAGACAGACAGACAGACAGACAGGCAGACAGACAGACAGAGATAGACAGAGAGAGACAGAGAGAGAGAGAGAGAGCTAGGATCGAGGTTGGAAATGATCATCAACCAATTCAATTGCTCGAGCGTCACAGAGTGATAGATGAGCGAGGAATCGTTTCTAATAATTGGAGAGTAGCAACGATCAGCTGCTCTGTCTTAGTCAGCACGAAAACATACGAAAACTTGGATCAGATTAACAGTAAGGATCCAATAAAAACCCATCACCTATCTTCGAAATAACATAAGACAGATTTCTTACAAATGTGAAGCTGTAACTTCTCTAACCTGTGTCTGTCTCGAACTCCCACAAGCCTTCTACTTGGCTCGTAGACACAGTAATGGCGTTTATTGGATGTGGTTTAACATTTGGCAGCTGAAGAAAGGAATTACGACCGTAAATCGATCCTGTTCCAACGCGAATGAATCCTCCCAGCCAACTGATCCAGAAACTTCGATACATCGAACAACTCAGAATATCTGGAGTTGAAGCTTCTACGATTGGATTGTTCACATCCGACTAACAAGAAAATAGTGATAAAAGAAGGAAATTGGCGAAGCATGTGTTTGCTCATGAAGAGTTACATTCTTAAAAATGAGATCCTGTGAGAAAGGAGTAATTTGTACATGATCGGCAAGGGGCTCTACGTATATCTTCTGTGTCATTTTAATTGGTCTTTCAAGGATTTCAGGTCTTCATTTTATCTCTTTGCAACGAGACGATTTGTAACAAGTCAAATGAGTTTTCGGTGAATATTTGATTAACAGGCGTGGTTTAAGCGCTAGACAGATAATCTGAATGGAATCGATTGAATGTGTATTGCACACTGACCGCGTCTCTGATCATCGACATGTAACACGTTCCGATAATCAGTTCGTAAGTTTCCTTGTCAGTCACTCCAAGAAGACCTGACATCGCCACATAGATATCTTGACAAGCACGAACTCGAAAGGTGAACATGACATCTTGTATGACACTCTGCCACATGGAATGATACGTGTATCTAGGCGGAGTGATCACCAGTAGCAAATCTCCTGAAGAATTTAAACCATTTGCACAGAATTCGCATTTTAATCGGGTTTGCTCACTGTGCTCAGTCTTCATTTCAATCAGGTAAATGCAATAAATAAATGGGGGTCCAATCATCATTAGTCTTAAAACTTCAAAATTGTTGCTCTATCAAGAAGAATGCACCACTAACATCATCTAATAAGATAACAAGTCCCAGCAAACACGAGTAGGATGTAACTATTAGGCAGGAAGGCTGTGAAAGCTAATTCCTCTTTCGATGACACATAGGTACTTACCGGCATTCCGACGAAGAAGGTAATGGGCGTCCGGCTGATGTGCATTAGAGAATCCGACAGTAGAGACAAGGTTCGAACTTTCATCCTTCCAAATAAGAAACGTATTGAAACCGACAAAATTTCCAGAGCCCACTTGACGCTCATTTCCGCTCCACGAAATCCAGAATGCACGCGCATTAGTGCAGTGTAGGATTCCTACCGTCTGCACTTCCACTATCGGTTGCGGCGAGGTAGCACTGCGCACTCCGGACTTTGTGTTGTTCTCAACGCCTAGATAAATCTGATGCGTAAACTCTTGGACGTCTCCCTGAGGCAAAAACGATTTCTTAATTTTATAATAACGATAACAACATCTACACTAAATCATCCCAACAGAACTGAAGATCACAAACCATGATCAGCTGAAAATCGTGAAAGTGCTTCTGAGCTTATAGTTAGCTTTTCCAACCGGAGCTTAAAACTCATCTTGCTAATATAAACAGTAGGAGAATAAATACTTTCATGATGATGATGATTAGCTATAGTTATAATATTAAAGTGAAAGAATTGAACTCAAATGAAGCCAAGTCATATTTAGGCAAGAAAATTACAGGGATTGACGAAATAGCGATCCAAATATCGCTGCATGCTTTAACATCGAACATTGCGTACTGTCCGTCGACAATCGACAGAAAAAGTCGGAATTCCTGGTGCGATGTAACTGTTTCCTCTTCGGGGTAGTACTTGAAGACATTCTCTAAAATAGACAAAGAAGTCTGAATTGCAGTGCTGTTCTTATTCGCCGGAGTTGGGTTGGGAGCGTCTCTGAGAAGGTTTCACGGAGAGGCGCTACATAAATATGCTCTGAAGTAGTAAATATTATTGGCATCACTGACGAATTGTACGGCACGGTAACCGATTGGACAGGGCGCTCGCCTTAAAACGCAGACTGCGGGTTCCAGCCTCCTCTGACCGGTTACTGCGTCAGAACCTTGAGCAATTCCTTCACTCAGAGTTGCACAGCGTCATCGACTGATGCTTGGTCATTAAATATCGAGCCTAATAAATTTAACTCTCAGGGTGTCCCATTTTAGCAGGACATGTCCCCTATAGGGACATCCTTTTATTACACACAACTGGTAAACTATTTGTTTTCTGCCACTATTTGTCTGCAGTGTATGTGTTCTAATAAAAACGGATTTGATTGGATTGATCTAGAAATTTCGAAGTTATTATTATTATTAAATGCCGGAAGGTAATTCATAAGTGAGAATGAGATGCACTCACCGAATCAAAATTAGCATTTCTGAATGGAACTAGAAGGGAATAGAAAAGATAGTCAGTGATAGGAGGAGCAAAAGCAGAAATTGAATTAAATACTTGAGAACAGGTGGTTTTGAACATTAGATGACGACTTTGTCATAACTTTATCCTCTCTAAGAAAGATGACATATTAACTATTATCACCCGACTTTTATGTTGCCTTAAAACCAAACCAAAACCAGCTTATTCGTTGTTTCTTAGTTGTACTCTGTGTAACCAGATGCGGTCTTATTATTCTGGATTAATAAACGGAAAAATACAAATACTTGATGACAGACGACTTCAGAGCAAAATGAGTTTGCACTGGAGTCGAAAGATTGGGTTCGAACACGAGTGACCTCAAAAGATCATGCTATGTGGAATATTAGGTCGAGGATCCTTCATACGCTTCGCGGCTAAAGGGTCATTTGTCCATAGCTGTTGTTAACTCCTCTACCACGTTCTGTCGTTGCCCCATCCTCTTCAAAACTCAGCATATAATTCTAACGTACGCAATAACCACAGGTGATAGGAAATTAACACATCCGTTTCCAAGGAGTCTGGTCTAGACCGATTCTGAATGGATACCATGGAGGGCACTCTACAAATTATGCATAGAATTAGACTGCGGAAGTAGAGACCGAGGTCCTCGTTGAAAACCCAGACCGCGCTACTTCCATATCCAGAGCTGAAACTGAGGTGATTGACTCCAGCGAAGTTGAGATCGTTCCATTCGAGGAAAGTGTTTTGGAAAAGTTCTAATCCTTTCCCAACGCGAATTGTTGCCTCTGTCCAGGTGATCCAAAACTGACGCCACTCGTTGCAGTGGACGATTCCAGTTTCCATGTACTCTTGCATGTGTACATTTGCCATGCGGATGACTGACATAGTGTTGTTCCAGCCACCAATGACCGCTTCGTAATAGACTTCACCGTCACGGGGAGACAGATTGACATGGACGTCATGACAGGCCTTGATGTAGAAACGAAACTGGTTGTTCTTGTATTGAGTTGACTTCCAGCCATACTGGTACCGAAAGTCATCCGGAGTAAAAAGATCCATGAAATAACCTGAAAACATGTTTTTTATAAGTAAGTAAGCGATCATTTCAATAAGAAAATTTTCCAAAGCACCTCCCCTTTGAAGAGGGTTAGGGTTAGGGTAAAATCGGTGATCAGCCAAGAACTGCTTTACACTCAACGCCACTTAAAATTGTAACCGCTTCAAGATTGTCCGTTAGAAAGCAAGTGATACAATCCACGTTAAGTAACTATAACTACACGGAACTATAACTACACGGGGCCAATATTAATTACCTTAACATTAACAATCACGTATACCATTTTGCGGTTCGTTACATAAATTCAACCACATACTGATGAACTTGTAATAGTTGATAACAATATTATTTGTGATAGGGAGCTCCTCCCTTTGGAAAATTTTGGAAGAACTGCTTTACACTCAACGCCGATTTTACTTAGGTTAACTCCGATAGCAGCTAACTTAGGTTAGCTGCTATCGGAGACCAAGTTTTTGTTGAACAATAATTCACTCTACTACATTGTCGACCCAGAATAAATACACCACGATCTTTATTATCTTGTTTTCCCCCGGCTAATCTGCGCGCCAAGAATTAGGCCTAATCTATTACGGTTAACGAAGAAAACGCCTTAAATGACTCGATCATGTACAAGCGCTGGAATATAAAGTGGGGTTAACGATATAAGAAGACCTTGATTTTCTGACACCTTCCAAACGCCGGTTACTCCAAATCCAGTACTGAAGGCTATGAACTGTATATGATGAGCTATTTCGGCTGTTCTCTGAAGTTCCATGAATATCTGTTCACCGGGTATTGGACCAGTACCAGTTCGAAGTCGATCAAACCTAAAGGGCATAAGTATTTGATAACTAATATTACGTAGTGTCAAAGTTTAAATTAACCTGAAGTGAAGCTCTTAAATTCAAACCTAAGAACTGGTTTGACGTCTCCTTGAGCGAAAGTTAACGAGTTGATAGCATACCTTTGATCGTTTTCAGAAGATACCAATTTAAAGTGAAGTTGAGACAAACAATAAGTTAGCCGATGAAACTCATCGATGCATAGTTTTGCATACCCCCACGAAATCCAGAATGTCCTGAACTCCATGCAGTGTGCAATGTTTGGTGTATCGACATCTAAGTAGTGTCGTTGATCCTCTGCAGGTACTCCATTTCGATAAACTGATTTTGTATTAGACCAGCCTCCTATGACATTTTCAGTTATATTGAAACTTGTGTCTGCCTGAAATGTAAAAAATCAACGCTCTTCTGTTAATTTTGAACAGAACTGGAAATGAAATCTTGTGCAACGTCAGAGGCTAAAATGCGCATTACGAAGTTTTTGCAAGACTACGGGAACTCTCCTTCTAGTACACTGTTCAAAACTACATTCTTACATTTCCAACCACAAAACAAGCAGGGCTTAATTGTATCTACAGGCGAATGCTTGTAGACCAAATTTCGCAGAGCAGGCTGACATCTGAGCTGTCTTGTAGACCAAATGCACTGTGGGCCAATGTCATATTGACGCACAGTTTATTTAAATTCAATCCAACGTTTCGTAACATAGCATTGTTGACATCCTCCAATATACAAGAGATCTTAGATGTCAGCCTCGTTGCTCAGAGACCATTGGTAAATTTTGATGCGCTCTCGGCCACCATGTCCTAATATCTGTATTGTCTGAATGTCTGTGTGTATCTGTACAACTTCAGTGGGACCTACACGTGCCATTGGCACAGATCGTTCGGTCCATGCTTTGCCCATATATGGCCACCTGCAGTTGTCACACAAAGAGTGCGTTGTGCATTGTCTAAGAAACGCGGAATATCTAATATGATCAATGACTTCTATTGCGCTGTAATAGGCGCAAGGCATCAATTGTCGGATGCTTCCAGTGAAACCACAGTATAAAGTCACATTGATTAAGAAACATCAGAAACATCAGAAGTCGATCTGACCTGATGAAGTACAACGCTAAAGCACAAAAGGTTGTTGTTTGTGGGGAACGATAACTAACGTGCGTCTTTTACAAGTAAAATGTAGAAAAACAATTTCGACGAACGATTGAATAATTGTTCGGCCTCGTCAGAACTTCACTAAAACGAACATTCGCGGCGTAGGGTCAACAGTGATTCAATTCATTTAATGGCGGTTCCTTAGTAATTTTTTCAAATCTGGCTTGTGAATCTACTGTTTCTATCAAAATAATGTATTGATGTGTCGACCCATATCTGCTTTTAAGAGCAAGTTAAAAGATATTGGGTGTTGAAGGCCTATGAGGTGCAGTCATCTTGAATCCCACTTTCTCTAACACAGCCATAGACCTGTCAATCAGTGTAAAAATTCTCGTCGTGAAACTTGACTCGACAATGTCAATGGATCTCCAAGTTTCGGAGATCATCCGCTCTACCAACTTCCATATCCGGGCTCTCAGACACATCCGACCTTTTCTCACAAAAGACCTCGCAAACACAATCGCCTGCGGGATAGTCAAATCTCGCCTTGACTATTGCAACAGTCTTCTCTACGGAAAATCATAAAAAATCTAAACTCTCTCCAACGCATCCAAAACAGCCTGGCTCGTGTCGTATGCAACTCCCCATATCGGGTTCTAGGACGTTTGGTCAACGGACGATTGGTCAACGGACGATTGGTCAAGCGGACTGTTCGTCAAGGGGACTGTTGATCAAGGGTTCTTTCGTCAAGAGGACGGTTGATCAGAAATTTTAATTTTAGATATTGGAGACGCTTTTAAAATATGCAAGCGCCTGAAAACATTTCTTTTTGTCAGTGAAGACACTGACCCGTGTCGGGAGCGCCTCTGATTATGAGTGGCGCTATATAAATTCTCGATTACAAATACAATTACAATTACAATGTCACTTCTCTTATCAGTACAAACAACTGCACTGGCACAGATATACGATAACCCTTTTAAATCGACAACCACTAATTATTATCCCTAGACAAACTAACCGCGGAATCCAATCGCAGCTCATGTGCAGTCATCCAACGATGTGGTCCAACGATGTGGTTGTTGATCGAAGGGCTGGAGAAAGCAGAAGGGGCGTTCTCACAAGGCGCAACTGGAGTCCAGGAAATTGTTACCAAGAAATACCGTGACTTGTTCGGAAAAGTCAGACGTGCTGCTGGGGGATATGGAAGAGCGAACGTGCTAATATATATATATATATATATATATATATATATATATATATATATATATATATATATATATATATATATATATATATATATATATATATATATATTAGGGCTGTACCGAATATTCGCTTCGTATTCGCTTCGGGGCCGAATAGTGAGCCAAATAGCTATTCGGTATTCGGCCGAATAGTAGCGGTCGGACCGAATACGAATAGTGGTCACGTGACATCTGTTTCTGCATATGCGGCTGTTATAGCGAGTGAAGTGAACGCTAAGTAAGTGACAATTTCTAAGTTTAGTTAAATTAGTTCCATTCCTAGTTTACACAGACTGCATGGCAGAAGAATGCAAAAATTACAAGTAGTTAACTGCTTACTTTTAGTTTATGCATTAAATTTACTGAACTGAAACTTTTGCTTACATTTGAAATTTTGGATGTTGTCGATCGGTTTACCTATTTTGTACACTATTCGTATTCGTATTCGTATTCGGCCGAATAGTTGGTCCAATTATTCGTATTCGGCCCGAATAGTGATAATCACTATTCGGTACAGCCCTAATATATATATATATATATATATATATATATATATATATATATATATATATATATATATATATATATATATATATATATATATATATATATATATATATATGACTACATTTGATATAAAAACTACTGCATCAAAGTGTATTATTTTGAGAAATAACAATGCCTATCTATTTCATAATTTATTTTCAATTATTGACGATTTTTTGATCAACCGTCCTCTTGACGAAAGGACCCTTGATCAACAGTCCCCTTGACGAACAGTCCGCTTGACCAATCGTCCTTTGACCAATCGTCCGTGATCAACCGTCCGTTGACCAACCGTCCTTTGACCAAACGTCCGCATACCCCATATCGTGCCAGTAGTAAGCCATTCCTCAAATCCCTCCACTGGCTACCTGTCAAGGAAAGAATCATCTACAAAATCTCCGTCATCACCAATAACTGCATCACATCAAATACACCCTCATATCTCTCCGACCTTCTTCACAACCGTCGAGGAACATGCGATCATCTGGAACCCGAGCCCTTATCCTTCATCGGTGTCGCACTACAACCGCATTAAAATCTTTCAGCTCATCCGCCCCTCAAATCTGGAACAACTTACCCTCCAACATCAGGATCTCTGCGACCCTTACCGCCTTTAAGAAAAACTTAAAGACTGAACTTTTCACACAGGCCTATCTTGATTGAGCTCCCTACTCCAAATACTTCTGAATCGTTGCATCGATTTCTCTTCGACTGTCTACGAATAATGGCACTTAAATCTCTGCTATTATTATTTTTTTGTCGCCCGAGGTAAATAAGATCCCTCAGGCTCTAAGATATTAACAGTGATTGAAAATTTAAGCTTGGAGTACGTGGTCCTCATCCCCGGAGTGCAAAGTGAATGTGCCTCTAAAAGCTACTGCGTTGAAACGCTGGGTGCAAATTGAGATGCGTTGAAAAAGGTATGCTGTTGTTGTTATTATTATTATTATTATTATTATTATTATTATTATTATTATTATTATTATTATTATTATTATTATTATTATTATTATTATTATTATTATTATTATTATTATTATTATTATTATTTATTTATTTATTTATTTATTTATTTATTTATTTATTTATTTATTTATTTATTTATTTATTTTCCCCGAGGTACATATAATCCCTCAGGAGTCAGATACTATGTGTGTGAAAATTAATCTCTGGAGTGACCATCTTATTATTAATCAATTATTATTATTATTATTATTATTATTATTATTATTATTATTATCATTATCATTATCATTATCATTATCATTATCATTATCATTATCATTATCATTATCATTATCATTATCATTATCATTATCATTAGGCTATCATTATTATTATTATTATTATTATTATTATTATTATTATTATTATTATTATTATTATTATTATTATTATTATTATTATTATTATTATTATTATTATTATTATTATTATTATTATTATTATTATTATTATTACAAGAGGTGTCAGCTTATAAACCATTTTCAGGCTAGCTGCTGTTTATCACTCAGACACTTACTGCGATGCTGTACACGTTTTATGATATGGGTTATGTCTTAAAGTGGCTGGGCTTGATTAAAAAAATGCACCAGTTTACTTTCAACGGTTTAGGAATGTTTACTTACCCATTGATGCATTAAAGCTACATGTATGTCGCTACATGCTCGGACGCTGAAGACTACGAAGTCTTTCTGTCCAATGATCAGTAGATCGAAGTATGTGTAAGCGTAGACATTCGGAGTATAGAGAGTTGTCACATCTCCTTCAATACCAGAAATAAGTCAATTAATTTATTCAACGTTTTGAATGATAAATGTTGCAAATGTTCGAATTGCTTAATGCTGGTTTTTTATATACTTATTTGGATAAAATTTTTAAACCTATCAAATATAATTTTAAGAGAAAACAGAAAATGGCTAAACAGCAAAATTAACACTTTTTATAAGCACAGTGGTAAGAAATTTATCGTAACTTTGACGACCTTTCTATTGGTAGACATATGACGAACTATTCCAAATATTTCCCAATGGATAGCGCTGTTAGTCCCTATAAGGGTGTAGGAAATTGTAACCATTATAGAAAACCATGTATGAATATTGAAAAGCACTGCAAATTAAACCTTTTCTGTAAATCTGTTAGGTGTATAGGTTAAGTTAACGAGAGTACAAGACTGTGATAAATTGGTACAGTGGTTGATGATTTACCTTGAATGACCTCATTGGCCGAATATGTGTCAATCACTGTCAGTAAGATTCCTGTACAGAAGACGGCGCACTTCATAAGCAAAATGTAACTGCTAGCCTTCATATTTAGGGACTTTAGTTCGTCAAATTAGTAGCGAGCGACAGAAGTTAATTATCAAATTACAATGCACAACTGGTCTATTTCGATCAATCCCAAATTTTAAAGTTTCTTTTCTAAACTAAATACGTACAGCTGACACAGTGACTCAGTGGATGAGCTCTTGCTTTGTAAAGCAAGTTCAAGACTGCTCTATGAAATTATCAGTGTGTCGGCGTAGTGTACATGTAAGTCAAATGACAAACAAATGCTCAGAGTCTTCGACTGAAGACAAAGTGAAGACAAAGTGAAGACAAAGTGAAGATAAGGTGAGGATAATGTGAAGATAAAGTTAAGATTAAACATGGACAAAGTGAAGACAAAGTGAATATAAGGTGAAGATAAAGTCGATAAAGTCAAGATAAAGTCAAGATAACGTGTGGCTATGCAAACTTAATAACGGAAGAAATGAGTAGAAAGTCATCTTGATTACAGTTACGGTTGAAGTCATTAAATTATGAACTGAAACATCGATATCTATTATTAGTATGTTTGAGCACAACTAATGGAAATATTTATTCAAACGCCTATGGCCTATTATGCTACTAATTGGACATTGAAGAGAAGTAGAATTCAATTACAATAAAGTGTCACTAGTTGTCGCTGTCCACGTGAAGACCAAAGCCACTGGTGCCTAACATCAGAGTCTATGCAATCAGAAGAGTGTGATATTTGAAAAGAATAGGCAAATAAATAAATAAATAAATAAAATAAAATAAATAAATAAATTTCCGGGATATCCCTCTTTGTGCAATTCAACATATAAACTTATAACTGTGGACGAAGACGAATTTTGACATAGGCCAACTTCGAGCAACTGCAATTATCCTGAAATTCTGTCTAAGGACAAGAGAGTCTCATTTGAAAATAGTAGGCGGGTTGAAAATCGATCGTGCTGGATCGAGTTGGCTAGAGATGCGCGGTCGATCTTTTGTGTACAGAGTATTTTGTGTATCGTATTCGTATAGCTGCATGTAGACCTAGGCCTAGTACTCATCGAGTAGTCTTATGACTCCTATATAAATTCTATTCCGTTACCTGAGTAGGTCTCTTGAAGAGGCGCTATATAATTTCTCAGAATGAATGAATGAACATTCATTAGAAACCTACCACTGACGTAATAATGACGTGTGACGGCTGATTTCACAACGCTGGTTGAGCCTTCGGCAATAGGCTACGCTGAACACTCAATTTTGGCTTGATCTTTCAGCCGGCAGTCCAGTCGAATATTGTCGGCCTGCTTTCTGCCAGACTTCCGCTAGATTTTGGTCACAGTCCGACGGTTTTCTATCTCGACTACATAGACATCGAACGAGTAGCCTAATTTTCACGACAGATACTTGCTCAACTGTACATTAATCTATTATTATTCGACTTGCTCACCTTCGCCGCCATTGTTGTTTAAAGTAATTTCCGAAATTTGTGACCTATATATACCAGTGTTGTATGCAAGACACTAAACTTCGAGACCGAGACGAGACCGAGACAGTCGGGTTCCAAGACCGAGACGAGACCAAGACAATGAGGTGCCGAGACCGAGACGAGACCAAGACAATGAGGTACCAAGACAGAGACCGAGACTAAGACAGTAGGCTACAAGACATTTTTGGCATTTATTACAGTGTATGCTATTAAAGAATAAGCGATAAAAGAATGCAAACAATACGGTCGCCAATAGAACACCTTATCCCATACTGCAGTTCACCAAGTAACTAACACGAACTTTAATTTCCTCCTTGCTATTCTTAAATATCATCACATTTTATGAATACAAGATCCTCAAGCATAAACTTGATGTTGTTCCCATCGTATCGTTTATGATGACTTTACACCAGCGACAAACGACACGCCATTTCTTTTCTTTGTCCATGACCACATTGCGTGAAAGCAAGCTGGACTATTTCAGGTTCTGTTTTAGACATTTTCTTCAGCTTTCTTTGTAACTCGAAATGAATTACAAAATGCTCTTTCCAATAGCCGATTTCACGTGGTTTCACACGTTCACCAGAATTTCCAGAAAGACCGTTTTTCTGAACTTCCGGTTTGATTGACACTTCCGAGTGATCTGTTCATATCGGCCCAGGACATTTTTATAGCGCAAGAAATAAAGATATTTGTCGCGAGACCTTTACAGACCGCTTGTTCGAGACAGAACAAGACTTTCGCTTCAATACAGTTTCTAAAAATTCGAGAAATTGCTTCGAGACCGAGACCGAGACGAGACAATAGGTTCCCAAGACCGAGACGAGACTAAGACATTAAAAAACCTATCTCGAGACGTCTCGAGACCGAGACTGAGTCTCGAGACAATACAACTCTGAGTCTCTGATATATACGAATGATGTCACGCGGCATACCGCGTGAGATATCGGACGTTTTGTTATGGCCTATCATATTGCACGAAATTGGAGTAATTAGGACAGGTCACGCACGCGTTCACCTCTGCAGCAACTAAGTAAATTAAAGTAACGTAAATTAGGTAATTAAAATAATGGTCTGGCTCCAGGTTCGTCTATCATCTTGGAGTCTAACTCAAACTCATTGAGCGACGACCGACGGCGCGATGCCCTCGCCTAGGCCAGCGATTTACCGCTCGCCGGGACCTTTGCTAGACGAGCGACCAAGGAGAGCGATCGATCGCTCGCCTCAAATTAGAGGCTCTGAAAAGAATCGCATACCTGCTAAAAGGAGAGTAGTTCTCATTGTCTTGACGTCAAGGATGGAATGTGTGGTGTCTAGAGTCAAAGCGACGAATGACTGTTAGGCCTATCTTCTGCCGTTCAACCTTTATCACAGACGCCCCCTGACTGTTATCTTGCAGGGCAGTTTAGGCTCCTATAGGCTCCATTTTTGGAGGATGAGCGCCGTTGTTTCGGTTGCCGCTATAATGCTTCGTTATTATGTTTATCGTCTCTAGTTCTTAACAGTTTGGATATTACTGAGGCGCAAGGGTCGCCGCCCCGTTCGTAAGGTCTTTCCATACTTATTGGATACTTTTTGGATATTTTTCGGATACCTATGATCCGTTTCGACGTACCGTTGTTTGTTCTGATCAATCGCGGACGTCAGTTCTTCGGTTTTCCCCTTCGTCACTGCGCGGCGGGTAAGTCCTTAATCGACAGCTTCTCTGGTCTACGCTTGCCGACCTCAAGTCTCAATTAACTGTACACCCGGTGACAATAAACAGTTAATCACGTCTACGTTTCGGTGACTCGACTTATCGTCTTGGCAGTGTGCGCCACTCTGGATTTCCCTAATGACGTCAGCCCTGGGTTCTCTCCTCTGGTATCGCCGAAGACAGCCTATCGGTTGAGCGACCTTCTCGCACTCAGACGCCGCCGTTGCACGGCCGGTGCAGCCGACAGTGACCATATCTACTGCCGAAGCCTATGGGCTGACCTGGCTGCTGCCGGTCTGTTTCGCTACCGAGGGATCCGAGCAGGCCGTCACGTTGCCCGGCGCCGCTATGCCATCGGCGGTCTTCGGCGGGAGTCGGTCTTGGCGGGGCCGGTGGAACCGGTCGGCGACGCCCGTGCTATACCGATGGTGACTGGCCGCGGTGGGGCTGCTCATGGTCTGGGGCGAGGCAGGCAACTGGTCAACCTCTGCATCCCTTGCTCCATGCACTCTGCTGAGGACTCAGCCATGAGCCCCAGCCCTCTCTCCTCCCCAGTCGGTGAGTTCGAGTACTCACCCATATCTTTTCCTGATCAACCCTACCAGTCTGGCAAAGCCCCATGCTATTGATCAATTAGAAGCTGATCTTGCCTCTTTCAACCCGGACCTGGTAATAGTGGTTGAAAGTTGGTTCAAGCCCGGCCACGATGATTCACTCTTCCAGATCCCTCGACGCGACCAGGCCTCGAGGCGGGGCGGTGGTGTGGCCATATACTGCCCTCTACCCTTCCTTCATCCGTCTATACACCTGAAGTACCCTATAGCCCTGAAATGGAGCCTTCTCTGGATGCAACTCGGGTTCAATAGCAAACAATATCGTAATGGTGGTCTTTACCACCCACCCAAACCAATTTATCCAGTTTCGTCGCTCATCTCTAATTTCGAAAATGCGCTCGACGAATTTCTCACTTCGCAAGGCAACGTCTTAATTATCCTCGGTGGCGACTTGAACGCGCTCCCCAACGACGCAATGTTGTCAGTGGGTCTTCATGCTAAGTTTACCGGCCCTGCCCACATGGGGCCTCACGCTCGCCCGTCTACGAATCGTGCTCCGCTGTTCAACCCTCCATCAAAACCAGACATTCTGCCGTTCTCATTACGCCTTTAGGCCAGTGGTGTAGTGGGGCGGGAACGCGGGGGAACGCCGTTCCCGCACTTTTTTCCAGCCGAGGGAACGCGATCCCTCACTATTTTGCAGCATTTCTGCTGAAATACTGAAATAAATGAACAAAGAAGACTTCAAGACTCACAGTTTCAACTGCTTACTTACTGGAGCCTTTCGCAGTTTCGCAGATATATTTATATATGTGTTGGCTTTATACTAAATAACAAATTCCTATGTATAAATTTACATAATTACATTTATTAATTTTTTTGTTATTTTTTTACATTCAACAGTTTCAAAAATAGCAGCGCTCACACTATGCACAATTCTTGCAAGATTGCACTTTTTCTACAGTTGCTACTTCAATTTCCAGGCGTTCCCCCACTTCATTTTTTAGGACTACACCACTGCTTTAGGCCGACTGGCTCGACTACTTCTGCCCTAATTGCACTTTCACATAACCTCTTAGACATGCTATGTGAAGAGCCCAATGTGCGGCTACTGTTCCTCGACTTTTCCCGTGCCTTTGACACGGTTAGACATTCCCACCTATCTGAACTCATCTACCGATACCTGATTTTCTATGTAATTGGATTATTGCTCTCCTTCACGATCGCCAGCATAGTACTAAGTTTATAGGACAAGTTTCGACTTACTGTAAAATCAATGCCAGCATCATTCAGTGCTCTGGTTTAGGTCCCCTTAACTTTCTCGTCGCCATTAAGAGCCTAAAACCCATATTCACCAGCAACCGTCTAATGAAATACGCTGACGATTGTTATCTGCTAATTCCGGCATCAGCTATCCATACGACTTCTTTTGAATTACATAATGTCGCCAGATGGGCAGCCACTTGTAACCTTAAACTAAATTGCAGTAAATCGAAGGAAATGATTATTAGGCGCCCCACCTCTCGGTCTGTTTCTCCTCCCACTCTTCTCCAAGGCATTACTAAGGTTCAGGAGGCCGCCTTCTTGAGAGTTATCTTAACTGACCGTTTAAGCTTCAACCTCCATATTGATAGTATATGTATTAAAGCGAGCCAGTCTCTCTATGCTATGCGCTGCCTCACTGCGCATGGTCTTTCCGCTCAACACCTGCATGACGTCATCCGCGCTACCACGCTCGCCCGTCTACCCTATGCCTCCCCGGTCTGGTGGTGCTTCGCAAATGCAGGCCATCTCACTCGCCTCTGTGCCTTTGTTAAGAAACTGATACGGATCAACTACCTGCCAGCTGGCGCCGCTCCCTTTGATGCCCTTTGCGACCGAGCCGATTCCACTCTTTTTCGTCGTCCTCAATAATCCGAGTAATACTCTCCACAGCCACCTTCCCCCTCTGTCAAGACCAGTACATATTCGCTGCGCCCCGTCCGCATAATCGGGAGGTCCCCAGGGCAGATACACTGTCCAGGAAACACTTTATCCTTAGAATGCTCTATTTAGGAATTAGAACGTAGGCAGATTAATTTGATATGTTTAGTTTTTTTCTTGCACTTGTATAACCCGTTTGTTAGCCGCAGTGTGTTTGCAGGCGGGGCATTAAAGTCCATACTTACTTACTTAACCAGATACAGACAGAATTCCTACCCAGAGGCGCATCCTCCTACAGAATCATTTATATAAGTCACAAGGGAAAGGAAGAACAAGAACAACAATAAATAATAAGATATTTCGGCATTATGTCCTTAAAATGTTACAATTGCCCCATTGCTATTCTTTGAGTTTAAGATATAGGCCTAACAGTTGTTAAAATGATAAGCCTTATAGGTTTACTTCTCTGACTCGAAGCATTCGCTTCATTTTGATGTACTTTATTTGAACCAACGACAACAGGTAGGCCTAGGCTTAACATCGATGTGGGCGTCTAAGAGAGAGTCCTTCAAACAGCCACTACACGATATTTGCTAACGCGATTATCGTCGGAGGGCGTCTCCAGTGATAACGATTGACCGCCAGAAGATACAAATAGTTATCGCTGTCACTTTGCATCCTACTTGTCGTCCAGACAATGATCATTGTTTTCTTTTCAGTTGGTATTTCACGCTTATAGGCTATATTTCTTGCAGAAACACGGGATATTAGTGGGTTCCAGAATATCACAGTATCACACTTCATTTGGAAAGGTCATGAAGTTCGTATGGATAGCGCTGACCCTTTATGAACAATTTCCGGCTGCAAAGAATGGCGTCGTTCAAAGACCCGCTGAAATCATTATAGTTTTATTGAAATCAATCAATATTTGTTATTGAAACCACGAAACATGACAATACAATTAGAATTCATGCTAATAGAGCTGGCATCAAAGGAAGGCCCAGAAGGGATAAAATCCCGCTTGCACCTATTTGCAATTACTTTTTATTTTCATATTATTAGATAAGCATTAAGCAGCTCGGTTAACGCCTTGCTAACATAGAACTTAGTCGTATTCCTGTATGCAACTTAATTAAAATGAGTTACAGGAAGAAGGAACAAACAACAGAAAAAACGAAACAAGGAAAAGAAAACTTAACTACATGCTAGCGCAAATATCGTTACAATCAGTTAAAATTCAGTTACAATCCGAGTTTTCATTAACTAAATGAACGCGAGGTGAGAAATATGGAGCACAGTAGGACATGAATGGATATGAATATCTGCGAGAAGTAAGTAAGTAAGTATATTCTTTAATGAACCGCCTGCAAACGCACTGCGGCTAACAGTCATGTTATGCACAAAAGAGGCGCATTAAACAAAGGAAATACAATAAGAGAAAAAAGCAATTGGAAAATGTTACTAGAAAAATGTTATTAGAAACTCCTGTCCAATTGTTGCCACCCTCTTCTTTGCACTTCTTGAACTTTGTGATTTCAGGGTTCTGTGGAATTGTCTTTTAGAGACAGACGCATTAGTGTCACTCTAACAGCAACTTTACTTTTGCTCTGCAATGCAGAGTTGATCGACAGTCTTTGATGTGTAAGGTCTTGCTTAAAAGTAGGTATATGCCCAGGGCCGGCGCCTGAGTATTTGGCGCCCTAGGCGATCCTGTCGCACTGCGCCTCTGGCAAGTGCGATAACTAGGCCAAATAATATTAAATTAATCAAGTTAATATAACCTCCACAGTCACACAGGAATGCAGCCGAATGCTGCATCTTTGATTTAGTATCGTGGTTCATTGTAATCATCTAAGAATCATTATTACTTCTAAATAAAACAAACCTATGGCATTTAATAATAATTAAATTTTGAAGTTAGCCATAAGTAAAGAAATAGTCTGGAACAGCATCAGCTATGCAGCCTATGCTGTATGGTCTAACAAGTTTAATGGGAATTTAAAATGTAAATATTATTTAATGAGACAGTTTCATTTGAACACCTACATGTAGTAACTCATGTGGCTACGTTTACTAAGTCCTATAGTCCTACCTATACGTGCGAAGTCTATACAAACATAATGTAATTTAAAAAAATTGTTTTTCGCGCTTTCTCTTTCGCAAATTAAAGCAACAAGAACTGCTACTCTAAATTTAGAAGTTCCTTGCCATCAGTTGAGTCTTAGTTTATTTTTTCAAGAGAGCTTTGAATACTGCAATTGTGTATAGACAGTGTAGAGTGTACAGGCCACACGGTTGTAGAGAGACATTGAGAGAGACAGACTGCGACAGAGAGAGCGAGAGAAAACGAGAGAGAGAGAGAGAGAGAGAGAGAGAGAGAGAGAGAGAGAGAGAGAGAGAGAGAGAGAGAGAGAGAGAGAGAGACAGCGAGAGACAGCGAGAGACAGCGAGAGAGAGACGAGAGATTATAACGTTAAAGTATTTGCCGTGGTTGTACATCTAAAAGGGAGAATCTGGGTCATGTGCAGTTGGGTGTTCGCTTCAATGGGGTGGGGGGGGGGGAGGGGTCGAACAAGGTCAATTACTCCTACACATCAGGGTAACCTAATACATGCATAGACAAATACCACACATACAATACGTCTGTGTATCACTATCAGATATCATGAGGCATCCGTCATCATACACGGTGAGTCATAAAAAAACGTGTCCCTCATATTTTACTATAACTTCCTCAGATTTAAGTTTATGTCAAACAAATTTTAAGTAAAGGTAAAGGAGTTATTAGAGAGCATTAAGAAACTTAAAGTTTAAGTTCAAATTGACATCCTTGGGCATCCACGCATGCGCAAAGACGCATACACCGCTGCTTGACTGACTTCAATGATGCGCTGATCCAATTCGTCCCATTCCTCCAAAACTTGATGACGCAACTCGTTGACATCATGTATTCGATATCTGTACACCTTTTCTTGCACGACACTCCATATTTTATACTCTACCGGATTTAAATCAGGTAATTTAGGTGGCCACAAAGTAGGTGGGATGAAATCATGTGTTTCAGTTTGCAGTAACTCAAAAGTCTCATTGTCAAACGTTCTGGCCGTTTAATAGCGGGCGGCCTCTACCTGGTCGACGATAAAAAAAAATCCAGTTTTATCGATCTTTGAAAGGAGAACATTAAATCTACCACGAATCAACCCTTTATCTGAAAATTTCTTTAAAAAAACGTTTCGCACCGTCATTTTTTAGTCTTTTGGGGTTATGAAATGTTTATCTCCTCGGTAAACACCATTTTTCAGAGGGTTGTCGTGACATAATTATAGTTTAGGCGGGTTCAGCTTTTTATAAAAAAATAATTTACACAGCACTTAGCTGGACTATCAAGCTTCATTATTATGAAGTTTCATTAAAATTGATGGTTATTTGCATGAATTATTTTAAGTTATGTAGGGACACGTTTTTTAATGACTCACCGTGTAGTTCAGACTGCAGAGAGGCTGAGACATACACGCAGTACGTACACGGGCTTTTTGAACACCGTAGGCAGCGGCTAAATATGTGTCACCAGATGGCAGATGCCGATGGAACAGTTAACCAAATTTAAAATTTGCGCGCTTGGAGGAAAATGAAAGAATAGGGCCTAAAGCAGAATATGACAGGGGATGCGTACGCACCTTAAGCGCCTTGTATGGCTATGCCCCTGGACTGGCAAAACGGCGGCAGTGGTTTCAAAAATATTTCTTTGTGTAGCTTTTCTGCCGCCCCCAGAAATGTGCCGCCCTAGGCGGCCGCCTAGTTCGCCTAGTGGTTAAACCGGCCCTGTATAGGCCTATTTATAGAGCCTCGTTATTGAATTTGACATTTACAATGTCAATGTGACATTCACATGCACTTCTGAGAACCAGATTGAACTCTGCACGGTTGGAGCTAACAACGTCAACAGTATATGCTGGTGATTATAGTGGGGAAGCGCTGTGATTCTGTGTTCTTTTCGACGTTTTTATAAGCCGAGCTGTGCCTGCCTTTAGCACTCGTAGGGGTAGGGGGTCTCAATAGGTCAATCGGCTCGCGATCATGCCACAATGCACTGAGAATCGACGGCACGTTAAATTAAAACAAAATTGATTGATGGTGATGTAGAATGACGTTGTTTGTCAAATGTTGAGAATTAGTGAGGTGATGTATAGGGGCATTGAAAATGCTCATTTTCCTTTCCTGGTACAGCTTATGCTTCTATATGAGTGTTGCGAAGTGTAGGGCATTGAAAGTGCTCAGCTGCCTTTCCTGGTACAGAATAAGCTTGTGGTCTTCTAGGGTTTTCTATTAGTCGTGTTGGAAGTGTAAAAGCAGTGGCGGTTTTAGAGGGGGTGGGTGCTGTAGCCCATAGTTGGAAAGTTAGCCCCTAGTTTTCTTAGCCCGCTAAACACATTTTAGCCCTCAGTTTAACGTTTAATTAGCCATAAATTTCAAACAATGTTTGCTGGTCATAAAGCCTGGCTACAGCCTCTGTGTACAATATAGTGTATACTGTATATATATCTGTGTATACAGAACAGTGTGTACTGGAATCCATTTGAACCACGCACATTAGGGTGTGTCTTAAATTTAAAGTTTCAAAATTAATATCGGTCAGGTCAGGGTCAGGGTTAGGGTTAGGGCATTCGTATGCAATTCCAACTTCAATATTATGAATTTAATATATATGTATATTCGTTTAATTCTTGACATCAAGCTTTGCTGGCAATAACGCAGCAAATTACAAAATAATGATAGGGATCGGGAAGATGCTAAGTGTCTTGGATGGGCCTACGGCAGCTCCTAAGGGTCTTCAAGTGTCTACTAGAGTTTAAATTGAGGTTAGTAAATGTCTTTGTATAGCATTCTTGGAATAAAGTTCCGCTTGTCCTTGACAGGGAGAGCAAAGGGGTGTGGCCGGTTGCGGAGGCTATATCCGGTATTTGGTCGCTCAGAGCACATCCATGGCAGCGCGTGTTCTTGGTTTCCAAGTATGGCGTGAAATAGCCTTTCGTCTGCCTGGGCGGCTAGTTTGGTGACTGTGGGCGTCTCAGGATGGGGATAACGGGATCTCTTTATTCTTCGGATGAATCGTTCTATCCGCTCTATTTCGGCCCCCCGAGGAATTCCTATCAGGCCGGAGAGGCATACATGAGTCGTGCAATGACCGTGCCCCGCGTCGCCTGAAAGAGGGCCTGATCGGGCATTCCCCTCCGGCGGAGAGTCTTTAGAGCGAATAGCGAGGAGAGCACGAACAAAGAATCTTATCGACATGCGGTTTCACTGTGAGTTTGTCGTCGAAAGTCACTCCGAGAATTTTGATTGTAGTGACTCTTTGCACTCCAGTGATTGAGGGTTGTGAGGCTAGGGAGGTCTTGTTTTGGTGGACTATTGCAATCTCCCGGGTCTTCGAGGAGTCTATGTGCAGATTTTTCCTTCTTGCCCACGCGGTGATGTTGTCGATCTCCTCTCCGATTGTACCGGTTTTTGTTGAGCCTACGATTAAATATGAATCGTCCGCATATTTATGGAGATGGTTTTAGCTGTTGATGGGCTTGAGGTCGGACGTCCCGATGACAAAGTCAATTGGCCCTATCACCGATCCCTGGACAACACTCGCATTGATGATTGCAACGGAAGAGGTCTTCCCGCCGAAGCTAGTGACATGCTTCCTTTCTCTAAGATAGATAATTAACCAGTTGTAAATAGAGTCTGACAGCTCGAGCTTGGAGAGCAGTTCAGCTATAGCATGGTGCCGGATGGAGTCAAAGGCCTTTGAATAGTCCATTGAGATTACGATAATATGATCATTGTGAGCTAGAAGGTCTGTGATGCTTTGAATATACCTTATATTCAATTTGATTTATAGTCACAATGACAACATTGCCCCTAACACTGACCTTAATTAAACGAACATCGCGACGCTTATAAGATGCTTTGCTATCCGTTTCGAAGTTGGTTTTCGTGTCCTTATGCTTTCGTAACCGCAGTTACTGTCAATTATTCAACCCAACTGTCTGTAATTAAACCAAACTGTCTTTGCATAACACATTATTTCGAATAAAAATTCATAATTTCCCAGACTCATTTCTTCTGTAGCAGCGCCGGTGTCACGAAATAGAGTATCCCCCATACAAGTGTATCCCCTTAGCAGAATGGAGTATCCGGCCGGATGAATGTGAACGGGAGGGACTATCCCCCCTCGTGCAAAAGTATCCCCCATGAGTCGTACGAAATTATCCCCCGTCACAAAGTATCCCTCTGCAACATAATTACAAATTGTTCGATTTAAGTCAGTTTAGAACTACATCAGTCGTGGTCATAGGCAAATCAGGGCTGTAGTCGAGGGTATACGCGAGTATACAGCGTGTACTCACTTCTAGAGACCGCATACTCACCTCACAAAAATATTTGTACTCACCTCTAATTTGTTTCGGAAAATTAACCAGTAGCGTATTATAGCTGCGTATACTCACCTCCAATTTGTTTCGGAAAATTAACCAGTAGCGCATAGGCCTACTCAACTCCAATTTGTTTCGGAAAATTAACCAGTAGCGCATAGGCCTACTCAACTCCAATTTGTTTCGGAAAATTAACTAGTAGCGTATATATAGCCTACTCACCTCCAATTTGTTTAGGAAAATTAACCAGTAGCGTATACTCACCTCTAATATGTTTCGGAAAACTAACCGTGTAGGCCTACTCGTCTATTTGACCACTACAGCCCCGGGCAAAGGCATGATTGTGCTAATTATTGTTGGCATGCGTTGGCAAAGAATCCAGTGGTCAATGACCCTCTCATTACTCTCTTTCTCTACTCTATACTTTATTTACTCTTAGGCAAGTTGTGACATTGGTATCGGTCGATTCTTGCCAGTCGGTACACCAGCAAAACGTGGAAGACAATTAAATATCAGCAGTCACAAACGACAGTGTAATGAAAAGGGTCTAAGGTGCTAATTAGGCCTACGTGAATTGGTAGCTCGCGCTTGATATCGGTCGATTCGTATCAACATGTACACCAGCAAAACCAGTGAAGCCATTTGAGGCAATGAACCAACTTCAATGACTCTTGTCTTCTTTGTGGTGTTGTAATCTCGCGCAAATTAAACAATGCTATTCGCATTATTAGTTGCGTGAAGGGCTTTGGGCTATTATGGATGGATGTGTCTAAAACAAGGATGACAAATATCAGCAATCACAAACGACAGTGTGATTAAAAGGGACTAAGGGATATCGGTCGATTCGTATTTCGTCAAATCTCAGCCGACAATCGCGTCAGCTCTACACAAGGAACCTAACCACATCGGGCAACCTACATGTAAAAGTCCTCCTCTGCCAGCAGCAAATGGACCTCTTCTCATGTGGGCTGTACGCAGCTGCCTATGCCTCTGAGATTACTTCCAGTTCTGCCACGCTGGATGCTGACTTCGGTGAGCTTTCAGAAATGCGAAAATATTTTTAGAAATGCTTCAACGACAAGGTAATACTGTATTTCCTCAAAGTCCCTCTTAAGAGAAGAAGAAGAAAGCCGCTTCCGCGTGTGGTTATCCTTCTTACTGTAACTTCGGTTTGATTTGCTCTGAAGTTCTGAACATTGCTTAGAACACTTATCTCACAAGGCAATTTGGATTTTTGAATTTTGATTTTGATTACAGCATACATTTATCAATTATACGCATTTTTCAATAATACCTTATACCTCTGAATTTTTATCCCCCGGGGGATGACTTTACACGATGGGGGATAGAAATGGTTTATCCCCCGGATACTCTATACCGGTAGATTCCATCCGGGGGGATAAACTTATTCATCCCCCCGGATAGTTATAGGACGGATAGTCTGTCACGCGACACCTGCCTTAGGATATTTCGGGCCCCGTGCAAAGTATACTGTACGGGCCCCCAATGACACAAGTCAAATTGTTTTTCATTGCTAATAATTTTATTGATCTTTAAAATTAATTAAAAAATTAAATTATACGAACTTGGAAATTATGACAAACATAGGCCTACGTATACACATAAATAGTATATTCATACACATGTGTGCGTAAAATACTCAACCATAACAAATAAATTCCTTGAAAATGTAAGAGAGAAAAAATAATAAATTAAAGTTCCGTAAGGGGCCTATATACTCGCGTTCAAGTCCACGTTGCGTATATACACTGTGAACGGAAAAAAACCAGACCTCTCTTATTACTACGATAATTTTTGTAATAATATGCATATTTTAATAAAACGTGGTGGAACTTCAGTTTAAAGGATATGAATCATATAACTATTATTTTTTAGTTATAATGTGTGTTCAAAATGTCCTCCTTTGCCATGGCCTCAACACACGCACAAAGACGCGCTCGCCACTGACTAATTGCTGAATCGATTACAGCTTGATCAAATTCATCCCATGCCTGAGTTATACGTTCACACAGTTCTCCGACATCGCGCACCTTTGTCTTGTAAACTTTTTCTTGCATCATACCCCAGATTTTGTAGTCCACGGGATTAAGGTCCGGGCTATTTGAAGGCCAAAGTGTAGGGGGTATGAAATCTGGAGTTACGTTTGTAAGAAGTTCAACAGTATCGCGAGCTCGGTGTAACGGATGTTTTATTACAAATGACGTCACGGTCACGTCAATTTTTAACTGCTTTAGCGCATTATTATCTGAGATTATAGTTTGGAATAAAATAGTTTTAGACTCAATAACATTTTCAATATTTGGTGTTTATTTCCCTATTTATTGTAGAGGTCTGGTTTTTTCCGTTCACAGTGTATATATATAAGTCGACCACTAAATTTTCGACATTGGAAATGAAAAAGTGTACAACTCGCGAATAAGGCTATGTCTGCTTTTATGTATAGACGGTAAATCTGGACATTTTGTGGCTCTTTTAACCACCAACTAAACGTGAAATAAATTATCTGCTAGAATCACGAACATGTGCACCACGCATATTCGCACGGTTCGCACTCCCCTAAGGCCGGCACTGTCTGTAGGCTATTTACCTGTCTTATCGCATTCGCTGGTTGCTCTCGAGCGGATTAATTCTTGAATTTAGCTTGATCAACGATTTCGCATATAAAATCCAATCCAGTATCCACAGCATCGACGGATGCCTTAAGCATTACTGTGATGGCTCTATAGAAATTTCTATACTAGATAGATTACATTAGACTTAAGAGTTAAGTAATGTAAATCATCACCTAAATCTGTAAACTTATCCAATATAAAATCACCGCAGCCTCTACCTGATGTTTCGTGGCAATATGCATATTATGCATAAATATACCTACTGTTGTGCTTATATGGATTCAAAGACCCATCGGGCTAATTGTCGCCAAATGTGTGTGTGACGACACAATGTCATGTTCATGAGGTCAACGTTGACCCAACATCATGGACACTAAAAGACACTATTATATACAGGAATTTCGCGAACCGTGGATGCGACAGTAAGGCCGTAATGCCACGGGTAGATGGGAGTAAGCGAGAAGCATCAAAACAACAATATTCTAGTCAAATCAATAGGCTAAGCGAGTAAGCGATAAGCATAATAACCATAATATTCTAGATATCGACACATCAGCGTAAAAATATCTCTCTCTACTAACATGGGGAATTGGGGGTGTATTACTAATTGAACTTATCTTAATTAAACAGGCTTGCCTGATAAAACACTTTGCAATTTTATAAAACGACTCCGACAGTTTTCTGTTGCCCATCATCTTAGACATATGGAAAAAGGTCGTGGAGTTCTAGGTCATGCTAATTTCAGAGAATTCGGACAGCGGATTGTCAAAACTGGAAGAACTGATCACAGGGGCCGTTGTTGTCTCTGATGACGCCGCATCTCCTCCACTTCCGGTTATGTTTCTGAATTTGTCCCTGACGTTTTCCGGTCCGACGAGAATGACGAAGACCATGAAGATGAAGAGACAGATCATTGCCAGACTCCCGATGACGATACCAGCGATCTCACCTCCGTTCAACGACTGCGAAGATGTGTCTGGACTGGACAGAGCCACAAAGCCATCTGCAGCACACAAGAAACAGCATACAACATGAATATTGTGCGTGAGTTAATCAAGACTCGTGAAGAGTTTATCCTCTCCGGGGTTTGATCGACGATCAAAAGCCGTACAATGTGGACGACTTAAACACTAACGATTAATTATTAATCTATAGGGATATTGTAGCAAGACCAGTTCCTGCAGCGCACGAGGCGTCTGTATATAATTATCTGAACTGCAATCAGTAATCACGATTGGTCAAGCGCCGCAACCTATTCGTTATACCTCTCAGATCACACAATCTGAATATGAGACGTCTGACAAGCATGAAGATAGGCTACGATCCTTAGACCTTAGTCCTTCCACGCGCTGACAGCGCCTCCTCCACGTCATTCTGTCCTCCGAAGTCTTCTCAGCCTCTTCCTATGTCATTCCGCCGTCGTCCAAATCTTGTATGATCGTGGCTCGCCAGGTCTTTCTCGGCCTCCCGCGTTTCCTTTTCCATCCCGATGGGGTCCAGTTCAGTGACTGCTTCGAGAGTCTTTCGATTATGTATACGACCCAACCTGCGTTGGCGCGTTATCTTCAACATATCCTCCATATTCTCCATAGACGTTCTTTTCCTTATATCTTCATTCTTTATCTTATCCTTCCAAGTAACCCCCAATATCCTTCTCTGCCACCGGTGAAGAGCCGCCTCTAACTTCTTCAGATTAGCTTTAGTCATAGGCCATGTTTCCGATCCATACACCAACGTTGTCAGGACCAAGGCTTTGTATAGTCTTGTCTTTGTTATTAGGCTTAGTCCTTTATTTTTCCATGTGCTTTTCAGTCTTCCGAATGTGGCATTAGCCTTACCCAGCCTGACTCTGATCTCCTTGTCGCAGCTACCATTGTTTGCAATAATTACACTTCCCGGATAGCAAAGGTCCACCGCCTCCTCTATCACATCCTCCCCAACTTTGATGTTTTCTCTCGTCTCCCATTTTCCTACTTTCATGATCTTTGTTTTTGAAGTATTGATTCTCAATCCAACCAATCCTGCTTCTTTTTCCACTTTGCCCGTGAGTTCGCTCATTCCCTCCCAGCAGGGGCGTCTATACCATAGAAACCTTGGAGCAAAATTAATGCTCTATCCAAGAAATAGGGGGGAGATCTGTCAGTGTGCGTGTCACCATTTTAAGGGGGAAGGAACGGGGAGGGGGAAGAAGAGGGGGAAAAGGGACGTTGCTCCAATGACTTAGGGGGGATAGACGCACCTGAGTAGATGTAAAACTAAGCGCCTGGAACAACCACCCAATAACTAGGTTCATAATGCAATAACCACCCAATAACCACGCAATAACCACATGACGTCACGACCATCGTATGACGTCATCGAAACTATTGGAAATTCCCACAGTTTCGACGAGGTGACTAACACTTCACGTGATCGAAACTATTGGAAATCTGAATCATCTTATTCTTGTGCGTAGAAAAGACGCCTTTGTCTAGGGAAACCATCGATGACTATAACATCGTTTACTTTTACCTGAATAGACGGTTTAGCACCGATATAGATATTATCGATGCGAATATCGCAAACAACCTTACAACGCGTATTTATGAGAGTTTTAGAATCGATTGGTTCATTGTTTAAATCGTAAAATCCAGTAGTTATCTTAGGCGGTACATCCGGATTTCTTGATTTTTCGTAGGCAGTTAAAAGTTTCGGATATAGAGTAGGTGGTATATCGGGAAGGATTTTACCTTTCTCTTTTTTTCTGTAAAAAATATCCATTTGGTCAACATCCGCATTCATTTCGTATTTATTAAGCGCGTCTTTCACATCAGATTTTTTAAGATGTTCTTTTACTAGTTTTAAACACGATTCAAAAATTTCAATCGTTTTCGCTTCGTCTTCGGTTTCACCAACCATTCTATCGTACATGTTTAATGGTAAAGAATACGAGTCTAACAGACCCGTTTGTGAAAATCGGTTTTCTTGAATCCCATAAGAATACAGCGGAGGAGTTTTTATAGATATTTTGTCGATTGTCCCATCGTCGTATTTGTACTTTAGAAATATGCGTTGAAATTTAGTTTCGGCGGGAGTAGATCTTTTTGTAACGTCTTCGAAAATAACATTATTAATATCAAAGTTTTTCCATGTGATTGCCATAGTATCTCTTTATTATATGAAAATTATTTTCTTTAAGTCGAAATAGCATTTTTGAATAATCGTTTCACAACGTCATCAAGTCTTCATTATTTACCCACGAATTGAACGAGTCTGAGTATCCTAACCATTTAACGAGTGATTTCTTCCCACGTTTTCTAATCACTTTTTCGATCCTAAATATTTCTTGAGTCGTCTTCTGTAGCTCCTGTTCATAGAATGAGCCCTGTATATCCTCACCGTTAGAATCAGTAATCTTATAAGTTGCTGGATTTGTATACTGAACTTGCGCAATTGTGAACATTTCCTCAGTCCATCTAGGTGTATATCCTTTTTCAAATATGTTTTTCTTCTTCGTTATTCTAACTTTATCACCTACCGAGAACAAAGGCTTAATGGGTTCTGAAATTTCATCACCGTATAAGTTCAACCATACAGTCTTTTCATTCGTTTTCATACTAGCCTTAGCGGGAGTCATTTTGATGGAAGAATGTCTTGTATTGTTGTAATTACTAACCATTCCGTCTAAAACGTCGATATATCTTCTCGTTGAATTAGCTGAAAAGTACTTAAACATTTTATCTTTCATCGTCCTGTTCCACCTCTCGACAACGCAAGATTTTTCTTCGTTCTCAGTAGAGTACAGCTCGAGCAAATTCTTAACGTCTTTGTTATAAAACTCTTTCCCATTATCTACCCATAATTTAACAGGCTTTCGTCCGCTCTCGAGTATCTTCACGAAGCCGCTTGCTGTAGATTTCCCACTCTTGTCATTCAATGGTACGATCCAGCCGTACTTAGAAAACACATCTATAACGGTTAACAGGTATTTCGCACCACCGTTATCTTTAGCGAAGGCCTGCATATCTACTAAATCAGCCGCCCATATCTCATCTATCCCGCTAACGTAGACTTTTCTCTTTCTAAAATGCCTTACTACTGGTTTATGTAGTTCATCCGCGAGCTCGTCAGTCCATTTCGGATCGGGTTGTAATTTTAAGCTTTTTTAAAACCTAACCCGAGACTTACTTTAGTAGATAATATAGGTTTCACTATGGCCCTCTCTATACGTTCCCGCAAGCTAGGGGTAGGAATATTATTCAAATCATTAATCATCGTTCTATCAGCAACATGCCTAGAAGCCGTATCAGTGTGTCGATCGTAAGCCAAATCATGATGGTAAGCCGCATTATCTACTCTGTTGATGGGGTTACTCCAATCTTTAGGAGTGCCGTCGGGATTCAGTCTCAAATCCAACCTAGTCCCAGGTCCTGTAAACGAGTGACCTGGAAGATGCATCTCACCAGGATATTTAGCCCAAGGTAACTTTATCTTACTAGTGGCTGCATTCAACGAACCGACTACATCTCCACCTTTCGTAGCGGTTCCTTTTACGAATTGAGTTTTTGTTTTCCCACATAAAACGCATACACCTCTTAGCATGGGTCTCCCATTCTTAGCCATGACATTTTGTATATCTTTTGTTTCGGTCTGTCTTTTACACTTTACGCAATACATTTCAGTTTTAATATAGAAGTTTTATATATTTAAAATGGAAGTGAAAGACTTAACGTGGAACGATTTACAATCGAAGAGATTTAATAACAACTTATTACCAAAAAGTATAAGGGGTGTAATAGTAGGAAAGTCGGGTTGTGGTAAGACGACGTTATTGTTAAACTTACTTTTGAGACCCGGATGGCTCGACTATAACAATTTACAAGTATTCGGAAAATCTCTATTTCAACCGGAGTACAAAATTCTTAAGAAGGCATTCGAAGAAAAACTACCTAAAGAAGCGATCATCGGGCTGTTTAACATTCGAGACGAGATAATGAGGTCTAATATTTCTCCAGAATGCGTTGTAGAAGAGATACCGAAAGAGTTAAGAGACAAGTCGAATATCGAATGCAGGTTTTACGAATCAGCGGAAGATGTGCCCGATCCGAGAGAGCTGAGCTGTGAAAAGAAAAACTTGATGATTTTTGACGATTTACAATTAGAAAAGCAGAACAAATGCGAAACGTATTATATCAGAGGCAGACATAGTAACGTCGACTGTTTGTACCTCGCCCAGAATTATTTTAAATTGCCTAGACAGACTATCAGAGAGAACGCAAACTTTATTTGTTTATTTCCACAAGACATGAAGAATGTTTCTCATATCTACAACGATCATGTAAGTACAGACATGCCTAAAGAGCAATTCAAAAAACTATGCGAAGAGACGTGGAAACAACCGCATCAATTCGTAGTTATCGACTTAACGAGCAAGAAGAGCTGCGGTAAATACCGACGTGGATTAGATGAATTTTACATCCCCAATTCTGAATTAAAATAATATAATATACTAGTAAAAATGGAAGAACTCCTCGTGAAGATACAGGTGAACACAGCACAGACTGCGACTAACACGAATCCGAAATCGTCGTTTTACATTTTAGTGGGCAACGAAAAGGACAGAACCGCACGAATTATAACGAAAAACAATCCAGTAATCGAACTAGATAAAACCAAAAAGTACGAAATGGCTCTAGTCGATTTGTATACTTACTACGTGTTCCCTAACATAGACGCAAGCAACGACAACTTCAAGTATTCGCCGGACAGTGGCGCGACGTGGTTTGACGTAGATATCCCGGAAGGGTCCTATGAACTCGAGGATATAAACGAGTATGTGAAGAAAATTATGAAAGAGAACGGTCATTACGATGCCGTAAACGAAGAATATTGCATTACGTTAGAAGCAAACACTAATACGTTGAAGGCGGTGTTAAACATTGCGCCTAATTATAAGGTTGATTTCACACCAGACAACTCGATCAGAACGGTCCTAGGTTTCACTCCCGGGACATATATGGAGGGTTATTTCGAATCGGAAAACATCGTGAACATAATGAACATAGACAGCTTTAGAGTAACTAGCGATATAATCGGGGGTTCGTACTCGAATGGATCGACGACGAACGTGATCTATTCGTTTTTTCCTACCGTTGGACCCGGTTATAAGATCATCCAAATCCCAGCTAATTTAATTTATCTCCCCGTTACGATGAATACGATTTCATCGATGGAAACGAGACTTACCGACCAAAATGGAAAACTAATTAACATTAGAGGGGAAGCGATGTCGATTAAGTTTCATATTAGAGAAGTGTGAAGACTATTAAAAGTTTATCTTAGTTATATATAAAATGACTCAGTACACAAACTTCTCTGTTAATATTTCAGAAGGACAAAGAGACAAGATTAAACGAGCGCTCGAAGCGGGAATCGATGGTGTTAGTATTAGACTATCTCACGATGATCTAGAGGGAGACCACGTTTTAGCTTTTACGAAAGCGCAAATTAACAAAATGGCGAAAGCTTACCAAGACGGAAAGGGCACGACGATTAAAATGAGTAAAACGCAATTAGTTCACAACGCGAAAGTCGAGGGTGGTTTTATCGGAGCTCTATTACCATTTCTAGCTACTGCTGGAAAATTTCTTCTTTCAAGCGTAATGCCTAGTTTAGCACAAGGCGCTTTAAGCGGATTAGGTTCAGCAGCTACTTCGAAAATTATCGATAAAATAAGCGGATCGGGAGTAGTGTACATTAACAAAGGCTTGTAAAGTAAGACCGGATGGAAATGGGTTGTATCTGTCTCCGTGGTCGAAAGGTAGTACTGTGGGAACGGGATTGTATATGAAAACGGGTAGCGGGTTGTATATGAAAACGGGTAGCGGACTTATACTAGGTCCTAATTCGCCATTCCAAAATATTCCGATTCTCGGTATGTTGCTTTAAAAATAATCCTCGTATAAATAAAATGTCGGGATTCAACAGACCTATCCATAAATTTATAACGAAACCCACTCGTCGGGTCGAAGTTAGAACCCAACCGAAAGAGGTGCGTTGGACGTTAAAAAAAGTAACGCATACACCCTGCAGACAACTGGGTGGACTAAGATGGGAGATTTTTGCGCAACAACAGATAACGATTCAACCTAGAGAAACAGCTATAGTAGCGCTAGGACTAGGTGTTCGAATGACAAAAGGATCGTGTCTTGTTTCGCTTAGACAGGAAATCGAAGCGAGTCTACGAGATGGAGTCGTTACCGGGCAAGTAGAAGACATCGAAATTAATATTCAAAACGACTCCGATTCCGTAGTTAGTATAATCGAAGGCGATTCGTTATGTTTCGTTAATTATATCTCAGTTTAAAAAATTATGTCTAGTATCATAAAAAGAATGGAGATCCCACTGAAAACGAAAATCGATGGAAGCGCCCATGTTTACCGACTTTCGAAAATCACTGAAATTCAAGAAGAGATCGACCGGGAACGCGAAAAAAGAGAGACTCTAGGTAAAAAGTATCGTAAAGGCGTTAGGTTTATCAACGTAGTAGACGGTATATCGACTCTAGTCGCGTTGGGCTCGCAGGCTTCAGCGATCACGGTTCTGTCTACGATAGTCGCGGCACCTATCGCGATAGGTCTACAAACACTGGCGGTTGGAGCGGGTGTTTTCAGCGTGATCGGGCGTGTGATCAACAGAAAGCTCACACCAAAGGCGGAGAAGCACGAAAACATTAAAACGCTGGCTGAAGCGAGTCTCAACGCCATCAGTGACTACATCTCGAAAGCTTTGGAAGACGGCAATATTTCGGATGAGGAATACTCGTTAATTCTAAAGGAACGCGTGAAATTTAACGAAACGAAAGAAGAAATCAGAAAATCAGTCCAACAAGAAACTATAGCCGAGTCGTTGAAGGACGCGTTTGGGAAATCGATGAAAAACGTAGAACGTGAAACATAAAACGTAGAACATAAAACATAAACATAAAACATAAAACGTAAAAAATCACGTTCGTCCCATATCAATGTTTTAACGCGTGTTCCAAAAACGTGTTAAAACATTATACCGCCTATTTAAAAAACAATGTCATTTCTAAAGATTAACGATCCCACCAAAAGAGACTTTATCGTTGAAGAGTTTCTGAAGACGAAGAAAAACATTCAACGAGATTATTTATCCGAGAAACTAGGCGATATAGGATTGCAGCGAGAATTGGTAAAGTTGTACAAGCCGATCGTCGACTCGCAATCGACCATATCGAAAGAACAAAACGCTTTGTTATCTACTATTCAGGAAAACTCAGCAGCCACGTCTAACGCTCTAAATGCGCTTCCCGCGTCTATATCGTCGTCGTTAAAAGCCATACAGCTTCCACAGTATCCCTCGATAGAGGCTTACGAGGATCCCGTAGAAGACGTTAGAATGTTAGAATTAGGAGACGTGGCAACGAAATACCTAAGTCAATACACCTCTAAAGCCAAGTCTACCGATACGACGTTCGGTCTAAATTCTAAAGACGGGAAATTTTATATCGGAGACACACGCGTATCGTTCCAGAACGACGATATAATAGTCGGAGAGAAGACTTATACAGGTACTCCAGGACTTTGGGAGCTAGTGACTATGGCTAAACCGAACAGTTCGATTTACGACGATAACGATATGTCCGATTACGTCGAGATTCTAGACGCGACGAATGCTATGAGACAACCTAAGAATCCGAGTAAACCGAAATCGTCTAGAAGCTCTAAGTATCGAAACATCATTAAACCGATATGGGAACTGAAGTCTGGAAAACAGACGCCGAAGACGGGTAAAGGAGTCGTCGTAATTCCACAAGATCCGAATGCTTTAGTAGAAATGTTGAGTCTACGTCTCGCTAGCTACGGCGCGGGTAATACGGGAGTGAGAAACGAGATCGTTGGTATATGCGATGAACTATTAAGACAAAACGTTATCGGTAAAGAACAGTATAAAAACTTAATGTTGCAATTATAAAACATGCTCGTCATCGCTAGTAGAAGAATTAAGAGAAAACACGTTATAGGAGGAGCGGGAATAATGGATACTATTACGGGAGTGTTCAAGAAGCTCTTCACTTCGGATGTCGGTAAACGAGTCGCATCGTCCGCCCTTAGCGCGGGTAAAGACGCCGCGAGAGAGTTGGCCCAAAAGGCGCTACAAGTTGGGAAGAATACCGCCGTAGAAGCTGGTAAGCGAGTGATGGAAAAAGCTGCCGCTAAACTTTTAGCATCGTCGATACCCACACCAGCACTTACGCAATCGAATGCGGCTATCTTAGCGCGGCTAATCGATAACGATGCAGGAACTACTGATATTAATAAGATACTAGCCGGAGATGGACTTAAAAAGCCTTCTTCGAATGCCGTGTCCATTCGAGATCTCGTGCGTAGTCTCAACAACAATAACAAAAATGGAGCTGGATTGAAACTCGCGTGAGTTTAAATAAATAATCTTTAGTAATTAAAATGCAATCGAATATTCTAAACATTACAGCACCCTCAGAGGTCGACGAAGGAATCGAAAAATACGAATGGCACGAATACGAACCGGCAGCGAGAACGGGATTTAACACGCCCGGTGAGATTCGTATAAATATCGAAACCCAAGATCTATTTTGCCATCCCGCCGAATCTTACCTGCTATTCGAAGGTAGGTTGGTTAAAAGAGTTGCAGGGGCGGCGTACGCTAATGGTGACGCCGTGGCCCTCGCGAATAATGGACTCTTGCATCTTTTCAGCCAAATCGCGTATTCCCTATCGAATCAAGATATCGAAACGGTATTTCACCCAGGCCAAGCAACGACGATGCTGGGTTTGCTTAAATATCCAGACGACTTCGCCAAAGCGCAAGGTCTCAATCAATTATGGTGTAAAGATACAGGGGCAACCGCGGTTATAGCGGATAACGCGGGTTTCGCGACTCGTCAAGGGTATCTTATTCAAAAACCAACGGCTAAGGGAACGTTTAGTTTCGTCGTGCCCCTTAAACATATTTTCGGATTCTGCGAAGATTACGATAAAATAGTGTACGGTTTTAAGCACACGCTAACGATGGTTCGAAAATCGGACGACGACGCTATTTTTAGACTCGCTGCCGCGGATGCAGGAAAAGTCGACGTCGTGAAAATCTCGTGGTTTATGCCGCACGTTACTCCGGCGGATATGGAGAAGATGCAATTGTACAAAACTATCGAATCGAAAGCATCGGTGCCTGTTGCATATCGAGCTCGTCAATGCGACACTATAACGGTTCCTCAATCGACTACTTTTAGTTGGCGTCTTAGCGTTAAGACGGCTCCTGAAAAACCTAGGTGGATAGTCGTCGGATTTCAAACCGATCGAAGCGACGGCAACCAAGAACATAACCCCTCGATTTTCGATCATTGCAACCTCAAAAACATGTACGTGATGATGAATCAAGAGAGATATCCGGCGGTCGACTACGATCTATCGTTTCCCAACCAGAAATTTTCGAGAGCTTATAGAGACGCGGCGTCGTTCAGCGAAAAGTTCTACGGAATGGATCCGTTGATTACGCAAAGCAACATCACTCCAGCCGATTACAAAGATCTATATCCGCTCATAGTTTTCGACGTTAGTAAACAGTCGGAAAGACTGAAATCGTCGGTCGTCGATATCCAAATCAAAGCTACTTTCAACGCTCAGGTTCCAGCTGATACCCAAGGTTACGCGGTTATAATTTCGGATAAGTTGCTAAACTTCCAGTCAGATGGACAGAAGATGAGCGTAGTGTACTAATCATCTGTATGAAAAATGTATTTCATGTTTAAAGACAATCTTGTAGTATATAAAATGAAGCTGCCAGAATTACACAAGTTAGCGAAAGAGAATAAGATTAAAGGTGTCGCTCATCTCAACAAACCGGAATTGGTAGAGCTGCTGATCGAGAAAGGATTGATTCCTGAGGACAACTCCCTGGTAGGTAAACCGAAATTAACGAGAAAAGAATATCTGAAAGATTATTGGAAAGATCGTCGAAAAGAATATAATGACGATGGTAGATACGATAGATTGAATGGTATCAGAAACAACCCGAAACGAGTCGTTATTTTTGACTTGGAAACGGGCGAGACCATCGAGTATTCGTCGATGCACAAAGCGGCTAAAGCTCACAGAGAAAACGCCCGTTTAATATCGTATTATAACGGAAAAGTATGGAGAAACAGATACGAAATTACGGTGTACGACGGAATCTACGAGATCGATAAAGAGACTTCGAGAGCATACGATGAAACAATCGATGCAGTTGCACACCCAAGCGAAGAGTGATACATTTTTTAGAAACCTATCGTTTGTATACACGCGATAGGTTTCTACAGTTAAAGTTACGGACTTAGTTTATGGTCGCAAGAATGCCGCTGAAAAGTCTCTAGCTATTATGTTTGTGGCGATGGATGAATAAACGAATATCTCGAGGTAGTCGGTACCGGTTAGAAAAACTATGGTACTACCGGTTGAATTGTTATGCGCAATTCCCGTACCCCCTCCACCCGCAATTTGCATATGCGACACCCCGTTTTTATAGAGGAAGACGTTAGCAAAAGCGGTATTACTCGCGCTACAAAATTCTATGTACGTCGTAACGATATAGTATCCGGCTTTACCAGGAGTGAAACGAGTCGGTCCTGTACTGTTATCACTACTATCGGTATTGAATCTTACTCTATCGAAAGAAACTATTGTGTGAGTTTTAGCGACTATGGCTTGGTGAGATATAGTGTAAACGCTAAACGCGGGTCCGACTGCGGTCGTATCAACATATTTTTTAGTCGCTGCATCACCATCGCCGCTGGGATCGCGAAGGCCCGTAATGTAGGCGCCATGCATAAAGATGGGCTTATACACATGTATTTTAGAAGGAGGAGTGCCATCCATTGACTTAACCATCTCTAAGACGGTCTCATCATTTATTCTAAAACGAAATCCATCCGTCGATTGCGATATAATCGGTTGGTTTAATCGACCTTCTATTTTATTCGTTGTATTTCCTAACAATATATTAAAAACTTTATTTCCAACTAAATCCTTACATCCTATCACCCGCTTAAGGTCCCTACCGATGCTTAAGAATAGGTCACCAGTCATGGTATCGCCGGTTTTTGACACTTTTAGATTATCGTTGGACGGTACATCAGCGCGATTCGTTAACAAATCTATAGCTTGTCCCCGACTTAGAGCCTCATCCATTCCCGCTTCCGAAATGTTCGTTGTAGGTAAACCTTTAATGCTGTGACCGCTCATATTTAGATTTCCAGTCGCTGGGTTTGCTCCATCCATTCGAAGGAAAGCAGCATTTACTTGACTAAGCGTAACACCACCACTAATTATTCTTTGCGTAGATCCTGAATCTGTATGTCCGAATTTATCTACTGGCATTGTTTTTAATAAGATTAGTTATTAGTTTAATGTAAATCGTTCATGATTTTTTTAACTTCGCATCCGTCGTTCATCGCCTTCTTTAGCACGTACAAACACAAATGACCGCAAAACACTTCGTTATCCGGCTGTATTCGTTCGCTGTTATAAAACACTGGGCGCCGTAAATACTTTAACAGTTCCGTAGGAGGAGGCAGACCGTAACTATCGAAATATATTTTCTCGTTGCCGTTCTTTAAAAAGCTGACCCAGTGCCGGCCTACCCCATTAGAATCGTCTAAGTTCATTATCCCACACTCGTTCCGTCTAGGTTTCTTAGGTAGGGTGTCTCGTAGAAAAACTCCGCTAAAATTCTTGATATTCAGTCTCTTAGCAGCATCCAATAATTCAAAATTCGTTAACGGTTGATTCGGAAGAACAACGCCTTCGACGTCTATGTTTTTCACAGTTGTAGAACTCATTTTACATTTCATCTAAATGTTTTATAAAGTAATACGCTTTTACTTCCTGCATTACGTATAGCCAGCGATCTATTTTGTTTGATTTTTGGATATTTTTAACCGCTATCAAAGGACGTATATTCTTCCAATTCATAGCTTTAAGAAGTTCTTCTTCATCTAGCAAGTTGAATGATGATATTGGTAAAACATGATCGTGATGCCAAACCGAGCCGTAATTTTCCATAGTCATTCCTTCTTCTAACTGAAATTCAATCCATTTAGTAAATATTTCAAAGTCAACACCGATAAGTTGCCGCGTCGTTTGTGATTTCGACTTGCCTTTTAATACTTGACCAAGCCTACACCTCATATTTGTAAGTAGTTTAAACCCCGGGTCGTATTGCTTTCGGGCTTTAGAATACGCGTTATTATGTTTACGTTTACATTCCTTACATTCATTAGCTGTCCCATCTTTACAACATCTATTTTTTACATATTCTAAGATATTCTTCTCTTTCTTACAACAACTGCAAACTTTTTTATCTTTTATTTCCCTAGACTCAAGACTCGAGTATTTTTGTTGAAGTGCCTTCGCTTTGATATTTGTACACGTTTTACAACTAGGATAATACCCGCTCTTAGTAGATTTATCTTTATAAAATTCAACTAAGCTTTTTTCCATCTTACATTTAGAACTTCCATTTTATGTTGTTATATTTATTCTTTAAGCAGTTTTCAACGAGTAGTGTCCGTAGGCTAAAGTATGTATACCATCTTCCAATATCACTCGTTTGTCATCGTCGGCTGAAAGAGCGACCTTATTTACTTCTTCAGTATACATGTCGTGATGATACGATCTTATAACGTTCATTTTTCTTAACCGTTCTCTTCTCGTAAACACACACTCTTTGTAATCTTCGTGAGTTATCGTTTTCTTAACCACGTTATTTTTCACTCCTTTACACTTCTTATGATCTTCACCAGCCATCTTGTACGAGTACAACTTCGACCGTAAACCCACGAATTCTTCGATCTGTTTTCCTGCTGCCTCGTCTTTGAACATACCAATGACCTTTTTATTGATCCCACTTTCTATACCAGATGGATGATCTTTCACGTAGTCGCTCGTGTCGAACCTACTTCTAATGTCTGGAGCGATATCGGTGTAAAAATCGTCGGTCTTTATTTCGTACGCCAAAGAATCCGTATCGGTGAATAATAGCTTAGCCCTATCTCCGTATTTGGTCTTGATGTAATTATAATGAAAATCGTAGATCAATGTCTTGCTTGAATCTAAAATACACATTCCTAGATATATAGGCTTGTTATAGAACAACTTAGTCTTTTTCATGTGAACAGCGATTAGATTTTCATCGAAAATAGTTCGACTGTCGTAATTAGGTTTCGCTGTGAGCTTAATAGCTTCCTTCTCATCGCAAACCAATCGTATATCAACTCGATTCTCGATACATTCCATGGTCTTACCGAAGACGCTATTATTCATAAGTTTGAAAAAGTCCTTCTCGAAATCGTTAGTAGCTCTCGTTCTCAATTCCGTGTTCAGGTTGATATACTTTTTCAGCCAAGCGCTTTCTTCGAATATTAACCCGCGATGTATTTTCGTTATCTTCAAACCGAGACTTTCGTACAACTTTAAATTACCGTAATGAACTACGTACTTCTTTTTATCGTTTAAATTCGGAATTAGTTTCGTTACATCCGATCCTGCAGGTTTTATACTCTCAGGAGCTAGAGGGTAATCGTTATGCATGTGGTGTAGTTCCTTAGAATACTCAAGATCGACTTCTAACACACACCCCACCCCATCTCGTTCGGTAATGCTTCTCCAATCGTTCAGCTCGTTATCGCTCATCCATTTAAACCCATGAGTCGGTAACGGCTTGCTCATCGCCCATCCGTACAAGTTATTCGCGTCTAAGTAAGGAATGAATACCGAAGGCTGGCTGCGATCAAAATCTTCTCCCATGTACTCGTTGTTCGCTTTCGCGTATCGTTTCGAAATCGTGCTGACTCCCCCTCTTATTCCTTGCTTGATCATTAACAGCATATCGTAGTCGCTCAACAACTCCAACTCTACACCGGTCAACTTTAACGCTGCGTCCCAAGCTAGTCCGGGTGAAGTATAATACCACGCGGGATCGAGCCTATAATGTTCGATGCACACGTCTCTAAAGTTTTCGAATACATCGGCTAATAATAAAACATCCGAAAGATTATACAAGTCGTGATATTCTCTTAACGTTTTACAACGAAATACTTTCCATACATTTTTGGCGTGCTCGTAATCTTCATCGCTGATGTCTGAATCGTTCAGTTTAGAATAGAACTTATGCTTCGGAGGCAATTCGGTCTCGTTTAATCGTTCAATGCCGTCAACGTAATCGTACGCGTAAACACCTTTTCTGAGCAAAAGATCTAACTTCTCACCTTCGAAGACATCACCTAAATTCTTACACTGTTCTTTACGAAGGTTCTTCGATAACGCGTCGAGACTCGAAGGCATGAATCTAAAACTGTCGATGAAGCGTAATTCGCGCTTGACCGTTTTCTCTTTTCCCTCTTTATTTACAAAGTTACCGACTACGACCTCTCGGCTAAACGATATATACTTTTCTTCGTTATTTGGAATACAGTTAATTTTCTCACCATTCTCGCCTCGCAATTTCTTCACGAATAGATGGCTGTCGTATCCGGATAGATTATGGAATACTACAGGGAAAAACTTGGGGACTTTGTAGTTCATATTACAAATGTTATGGGCGGCGCCTCTGAATTTACCACTTAAATGACAGTGATCTCTAACTCGATCTTTACCTAACTCTCCCCCGCAGATATGACAGTTAGTAGCTTCATCGAAACATTTCTTCTCAGTTATACCGAATATCATATTCCTGGGGAGTTTAAACTGGTTATATATTTCTTTTATATTTTCTACAAGAGAATCTATGAATATCTGGGCAACATCGTCGTCTTCGTTTTCAGCCGTAAACCTCACTGGCTCTTGGGAATAAACACCGTCGTCGAAGCATTTTATATGATAACAAAACGAGCTAGGCGTATGTTTCTGGTATTTATTGGTGTAAGACGTGCTAGGATCGGGTTGGCATGTATCGATCGGTTTGATAAAAGACTCAAAATCGGCGTAAACTATAAACGGCAGTCTCATCGATTTAAAATAATGCTTAAAACCTAACATAGTTCCTGGTTCGGGCAATTCAATTCGTTGGGCGTCTTGCCGTGAACAGTACTCGGTATGCTTATTCAGCGATTCTACTTCTCTGTAACCGGTTAAACATCTTTTACAATAATGCATCGAATTATGGGATTTTTCCGTTCGTGCCGCCATCAATTTATTAAAGTTCTTTATCCAACAGTAATGCTTCTTTTCACCGTCGGAAATAAGCAGTAGATCTACGCAGATATCGCTTTCATGCTTCGATATATATAATGGGTATACATCCTTTTCGTAGCCGAATACGTTAACGCTAACGTTATTGTTACGCTCAAACTTATTTATAATATTAGCGTCAACAGCAACCGGGAATTCAATACCTTTCCAATCGAGTTTCTTAGATTGTTCTTTTAGATCTTTTGTGATTCTATGCGGATTGTCTTCCGTTGGATTCAACGCTCTAGTGACGCACCACTTGAAACATTCATCGTCGTTGTTTTTCAGGTTTACAACAGCCTTTTTATTGGCTAAATACTCGGGAAGAGGAATATAAGAACTACCTTTCAATGGCTTATATACCACTGTATCGATATCCAACTTCATAACGGTTTTAAACCGCCAATTACTACCTCTCATCTGAAAACTTGCCATGCTCTCCTTAATTTTATCCACTGCATTGCTATATATTTCACACACATCGGTTGCGTCTAAAATGATATCGGTCTTCGATTTAAAATGAGGTTCGGCTTCGACTTCTTCCCCGGATTTAATATCTACTTTCTTCATTACGCAATTAAGATTGAATTGAACTTTTACCCCACGATTTTTCGTTAGCAGACTGACTACTTGAGGCCTTACAGCGTTTAGAAAAGATGTGACATCGATGGAACTGGTGGAATCGATCGTGTATTGCTTAGTAAAACCCTTAATAGCTGTCGTGGTCTCTCGGATTTGGAATTTGTTTTTATTGATTTTACTGAAAATACTCAAAACCTTCGTCTTCAACGATTCCAATCTTTCATTCACGGGTTTCTTTTCCTTTGGAGGAATGGAACTAACCCACCGATCCGCAAAAGAATTAATAACAGACCTAACCTTAGTCTTCATCTCATTCCAAACATTACTAACAGAAGATTTCCAAGTATCAGACGGAGGCGTATACTTACCTGGAACAAGCGTTGGAACTTTAATGTCTGGAACCGGAGCGTCTAGCGGGTTGATCGCAGGCCTAGGCGACATTAATGCTATGATTTCTGCTTTTCGCAGTCTCGAATAACCAACCATACCTCTCTCTCGAGCGATATTTTGTAGTTCTTTGACGTTTTTTGACGAATGGTCCATTTTATTAAGGACATTTATTCCTTTAAGCCCTTTCATGAAACCAGATTACTAGATACTATAGGAATTTCCCAGCCAACGTAATCATCCAATGACTCATAGGCGCGTCGTCGAAACTGTGGGAATTTCCAATAGTTTCGATGACGTCATACGATGGTCGTGACGTCATGTGGTTATTGCGTGGTTATTGGGTGGTTATTGCATTATGAACCTAGTTATTGGGTGGTTGTTCCAGGCGCTTAGTTTTACATCTACTCACCTGCCTCCCAGGAATCTTCCAGTAGCGCTATATCGTCTGCAAAGTCCAGATCTGCAAGCCTCTCGGTTCCACTCCACTCCAAGCCCCATCTTCCCTCTTCCGTGCTTCGCCTCAATACCCAGTCGATCGTTAGCAGGAGCAGCAATGGCGACAAGATACACAGGCTACGCTGGGAAGCGTTTTATTTATATATATATATTGATGACATAATTATGAGCGCTCGTGAATAAGCTGGTGCCCAGCGCTTAACTTTCGAGTTGCCATTTGAACATTCGGAGTTAATGATTAGAGCGGACAGAACTGAGCAGCTAAATCGAAAGGTTTGAACCAGCCATTATGAGGCAGAAGCACAGAAAATGCGCTCTGTTCTATACAGAATAAATGTCACAATATCTGACAGTTACTTACATTCTCGAAAGGGCAACATTCAGATTAGGTCTTTGAATAGTTTCAGACAGTTCAGGAAAGGGTTAGGGTTAGGGTTAGGGTTAAACCAAAGTTTAAGAAGGCTTATCTGAGGTGGCTGATTGATTAATTAAGAGTCAAGTTCACACCGACCAAAAAGAATCTTGCCGTAGAAGTCTTGATCTGTAAAATGCATTTGAATTATCTGACCTGAGTGTAAAGGTATTCTCCATCCTCCTGCCACTTGGAAGCTACTGAATGAGACGGCGAGAATTGGAGAAGGATTCAGATCCTGGTAGGAAACGATCATATTTTCACCCTTCTTTCTGCCATGACCCAAGCAAACATGACCGCCATACCATGACAACCAGAAATGCCTCTCCTCGTTGCAAGACAGAATGGTCGGTGTGTGATGCTCCGCCATTTTCTTGTACCGATTTCCCCGCCTTTTCAAACAGACAAAAACTCAGTGACAAATAACTCAGTTACAAACACTTGGAAATTGTCCACAGCGAAAATTGTTCAGATTTTATGGACGACATCTCAGAAGCAACAGACACACGTTTAGCCAATGATGGATAACTTTGGTCCAACATGGGCACAATGTTGGTGCGCTGTGTGCGACAGACGCTGCCTTAGCGCGATTCTGTAGTTGCTATTACTGAAACTTGAAATTTTACAAATCTTTTACAGTTTCTCTTTTAAACATACAAAATGTCTAGGCTATTCTTTACATAGGCTGGACAATCTCTCGGGATAAGAAGGAAGAGCTGTGTGTTCACTGAACGAGTTGTGCGACGACTCACCATATTGACGTCATATTGCCTTCATCCTGTAAGACAACTGTGTAGACGAAATCATCTTCCATCGACAAGAAAGGAACTGCGCTTAGCAGAATCTCAGCATGGTAGCAAGTATGCAGAGCGAAGACCATCGACGTACGATGCTTAAGCGATAGCCAGCTTTCGTAGCTCTGGTATCTCTCCGTCCAGAAACTCAGTTCAGATGCTGAAAAGAGCCGCAGAAACCACAACTACAACAGCGTTCTTTGCGAAACTTCTATAGTCTTACAGAGACTATGTCAACACTTTCTTCTGTCGACACTGTCTTTGTATTCTTTCTCTACTTCACCTAATTAATTGAACTAGACTGTGTCCAAATTGAACTGATACCCTTTTTGTTTTGGCAATAAATCTGTTAATTCTAAATATAATTCAATACAATTTCACACATTGAAAGAGAGATTAATTATCGATATTTTCTGGAAATTTCACCAAATTTGGTCAACAGGGTCAAAAGTTATGAACATTCAAATTTGGCCAAACAAAATTCGAACTTTCCAACATGTAAAAGATAAAATAATTTTTTTGCAAACTGCATACCCTACTTACTAAGAAGGTATGACGTCATAAAGACTTCATTTCCATTTAAGCAGACGATAATAAAAGAAAATGGTTTTCGGTGAAGACGACTTGAGCTTGATTAAAATTTTAAGACAAGAAAAACATTACAGAACAAAAAGTTTTTGAAGAAATTTCATATTCCAGCAGCACAGTGCTCCAGCTCACCGAGCAAGAGAAACTGTGAATCTGCTGTCAAGCGAAACTCCAGATTTTATTTCACCCACTCTTTGGTCCTCCAGTAGCCATAATCTCAATCCGCTCAACTACAAGATATGGAGCGTCCTTCAAGAACGTGTTTATCCCAAACCTGCGTATATGCGACATTGACCATCTCAAACAGCGAGTTGTGCAGGAATGGAATCGTCTTGATCATGAAATTGTTGATCGTTCAATCAATGAACATTGGCGAGATCGCCTTAGAGCATGTAATCGAGCTAATGGCGGGCATTTTTAACATCAACTTTGAAGGACATTTGATTCAAATTAATTTAAAATGTTGATGTCTTCATGTTTTTGTCGAATTCTAAATTTTAATAAAAATAATTTAAAAATGACTTTTTACATGTTGGAAAGTTCGAATTTTGTTTGTCCAAATTTGAATATTCATAACTTCGGAACCTGCTGATAGAATTTGATTAAATTTTCAGAAAATATTTATAATTTATCCCCCTTTCAATATCTAAAATTGTATTGAATTATATTTAGAATTGACAGATTTATTGCCAAAACAAAAATGGTATCAGTTCAATTTGGACGCAGTGTATATATAATCTGTTTTCAAAAACGCACAGACAGACTATAATATAGCCCAAGCCATGCAGCGAGCCCATCAGTGGACTAAACCCACTTGCACTTCCAATCAAAAGTCCCTAACATTACTGTTCGAGAGTTACATTTCCCAACTACGCTAGGCCTTCAGTTTACAGAAATGTATCTTTGCTTATCACTGAGTTGCAACATACCTCCTGAAGTTTGACTAGAAATTACTAGAAATAGCTGAACAGCTATCATAAATAAAAGGTCCAGTGATCCATCAATCTCGAATTCCGATCTGATCACATGCAACTCAAAGCAACCAATATACCGATATTCTCGGTTCTCTCGCTGAAGCAAACTTTTATGTCTCATCTACTAAACGTCGTCTCGAACTCACACAGCGCCATTTCCTGATATGTCATGTAAAAAGTCTATAAATATGTGTGTGCATGTGGAGCAGCCTTACCTATGTTGGTGGAGAACTTCCACTCTCCGAATGACTCGCTTCCGCCGTGAACGGCCACCGCCTTAACCGCCATCGGTTGTGGATCCTGGTAGGCGATAAGAGCTGTATTGACCCGGTATCTGGTTCTACCCAGCTGGATCAGCCCTCCGTCCCAGCTCAGCCAAAACTCCCAAAACTCAGTCACGCTCAGTATGTTGGTTTCGCTGTAAGTCTTAACGAGGACGTTGCCTCTGTAGATGGCGAATTCCGTGTTGTGTTTGGAACCGATGGCAATGTGGTAGGCGTTGGTGGAGTCCCGATACGCGGCGCTCAGCACAAGACGCGCTCCACTGCCCTGGACGTAGAAGTGGAACCATTGGACCGATGAATGTAATTGAAGCCACTTCATGTTTCCATTGTTGTTAGGAGTCACAATCGTCAGTTCGTCGCCTGAAGCAAATACCCAGCACATCATCATCAGTCAGACTCAACGTAATCAACGTTATCAACGTAAGCACACACCTACACACACCTGCATACACACACACACACCTACACACTCACCTACACACACACCTACACACAATTACACGCACACACACAACACATACACAAACACACACATATTTGATAATATATAATGTATATTTCAATCAAAGAGTGTAAGTTCTCCACCAACATTAGTAAGACTGCTCCACACACGCACACGCCTACATGTATTTATGGACGTTTTAGATTCGCTGGCTATCACTCCCGCGTGTAAACACAGACTCATCTCGGCTGTGGTTTTTACTTTTCGGCCGGGGTTTGGTCGGGAGTGCTTCTGAGTAGATAACCTAATCTTATTCCATGACATTTTAATCTAACCTAATTTAATCTTCGTTCCACATATGTGCGTTTTTAGTACACTCACACCAATTCATTACAGATGAACTTATTCATAATAGCTAAGTTGGCGTGAAGCAACTTCGAGAGGTGACCTACTTAGAGCGCGCTGTGAAGATGTTCATTTGCTTTATTTGTAATAGTGCTTTGTTAATTTATATATAGCAACAGAAGAACGTCATCTTTAAACGAGCGTTTACAACTTTGAAAGACGAAAGAAGCAGATGAAGAACGGAAGAGATTTCAGAGAGGGCATCTTCACAAAACGATCGAGAGAGAGAGACAGACAGACAGACAGACAGACAGACAGACAGACAGACAGACAGGCAGACAGACAGACAGAGATAGACAGAGAGAGACAGAGAGAGAGAGAGAGAGCTAGGATCGAGGTTGGAAATGATCATCAACCAATTCAATTGCTCGAGCGTCACAGAGTGATAGATGAGCGAGGAATCGTTTCTAATAATTGGAGAGTAGCAACGATCAGCTGCTCTGTCTTAGTCAGCACGAAAACATACGAAAACTTGGATCAGATTAACAGTAAGGATCCAATAAAAACCCATCACCTATCTTCGAAATAACATAAGACAGATTTCTTACAAATGTGAAGCTGTAACTTCTCTAACCTGTGTCTGTCTCGAACTCCCACGTGCCTTCTACTTGGCTCGTAGACACACTAATGGCGTTTATTGGATGTGGTTTAACATTTGGCAGCTGAAGAAAGGAATTACGACCGTAAATCGATCCTCTTCCAACGCGAATGAATCCTCCCAGCCAACTGATCCAGAAACTTCGATACATCGAACAACTCAGAATATCTGGAGTTGAAGCTTCTACGATTGGATTGTTCACATCCGACTAACAAGAAAATAGTGATAAAAGAAGGAAATTGGCGAAGCATGTGTTTGCTCATGAAGAGTTAAATTCTTAAAAATGAGATCCTGTGAGAAAGGAGTAATTTGTACATGATCGGCAAGGGGCTCTACGTATATCTTCTGTGTCATTTTAATTGGTCTTTCAAGGATTTCAGGTCTTCATTTTATCTCTTTGCAACGAGACGATTTGTAACAAGTCAAATGAGTTTTGGTGAATATTTGATTAACAGGCGTGGTTTAAGCGCTAGACAGATAATCTGAATGGAATCGATTGAATGTGTATTGCACACTGACCGCGTCTCTGATCATCGACATGTAACACGTTCCGATAATCAGTTCGTAAGTTTCCTTGTCAGTCACTCCAAGAAGACCTGACATCGCCACATAGATATCTTGACAAGCACGAACTCGAAAGGTGAACATGACATCTTGTATGACACTCTGCCACATGGAATTATACGTGTAGCTAGGCGGAGTGAAGATCAGTAGCGAATCTCCTGAAGAATTTAAACCATTTGCATAAAATTCTCATTTTACTCGGGCTGCCCACTGTGCCCAGTCTTCATTTCAATCAGTTTTTCTAGTAAATGCATTAAATAAATATCCAATCATCACAGTGCTCGAAATGGAAAATTTTACGAAACGGAACGCTAGTCAAAGATGTGGGAGCATTCACATTTCAGAGGACAATAAAAACGTTAATTTCATAGTATTTCCACAATAATTCGTAGGTGGTGACCTTTGCTTTCGAAACTCTTAGATTTTTTAGCAAATATTCCGAAATTGTTCGACTTGCATACTGAGCAACCCAAAGCTTTATTTTTCACAATCAGCCCGTCGTTGTTTTTTTTAAAGTTCACACTGACCTTTGTTCCAACAGACTGGAAAATCTTTGTCATCGTCACTTGACGACATCGATGTCAAACGTAGACGTAGGCTATTTACGGTATCTTCAGAAACAAATTCTTGAAATTCACCTTCATCTTCTTGAACTTCTTCAAGAAGTTCACCAATAACATCGATTACTTGCGTTGAGCTGCTTGAGCACTGGCCTTCCGCGGCTTCCGGACTTTCCTGAACGTCTAATTCTCTTTTTTTTGGAAGGAGAATCCAGACTATCAGTGCTATCACTTGATCGTTTTTTCAATCAATTCATTAAACTCATGATGTATTCGATTTCAATGATATTCGTTAAAATACAAATTTTAAAGTAAACAAATAATTCAGTATATTTTAGAAATGTCGAACGGCCGGATAAAGTGACGTCAAACCAAAGAGTATATAGTTATAAAAGGTGTTTTTCCTTTCAGTTTTCACTTTTCAGAGCAGTGCTGTGCGCGAGTGCTCAAGTCAAATTTCACGTCACCGTCACGAACCGGAACGGCGTTCTGATGCGTTCCAGTATATCTGGACGAAAGGGAACGATAATATCATCATTAGTCTTAAAACTTCAAAACTGTCGCTTTATTAAGAGGAATGCATCATCAGAATCACCTAATAAGCTTACAAGTCCCAGCTAACACGAGAAGATTGTAGCTATTAGGCAAAAAAGCTGTGAAAGCGAATTCCTCTTTCGATGACACAGAGGCACTTACCGGTATTCTGACGGAGAAGGTAATGGGCGTTCGCCTGATGTGCGTTAGAAAATCCGACAGTAGAGACGAGGTTCGAACTTTCATCCTTCCAAGTAAGAAACGCATATAAACCGACAGTGTTTCCAGAGCCCATTCGACGCTCACTTCCGCTCCACGAAATCCAGAATGTGCGCGCATCATTGCAGTGTAGGATTCCTACCGTCTGCACTTCCACTATCGGTTGCGGCGAGGTACCAGCGCGCACTCCGGACTTTGTGTTGTTCTCAACGCCTAGGTAAATCTGATGCGCAAACTCTAGCACGTCTCCCTGAGGCAAAAATGATTTCTTCTTAATTTTAAAATTACGATAACAGATGACTGCAGACCATGATAAGCTGAAAACTGTCAACAGAGTTCTGAGCTTATAACTAGCTTTCGAACCGGAGCTTTGAACTCATCTTGCTATCATAAATAGTAGGAGAATAAATACTTATGATGATGATGCTTACTTTAGCTATGGTTATAATATTAAAATGAAAGAATTGAACTCAAATGAAGCTAAGTCATATTTAGCCTATACGAGGACAGATAATTACAGGAATTGACGAGATAGCGATCCAAATATCGCTGCATGCTTTGACATCAAACACTGTATGCTGCTTGTCGACCGTCGACAGAAAAAGTCGGAATTCCTGTTGTGATGTAACTGTTTCCTCTCGGGTGTAGTACTTGAAGACATTCTCTAAAATAGACAAAGAAGTCTGAATTGCAGTGCTGTTCTTATTCGCCGGAGTTGGGTTGGGAGCGTCTCTGAGAAGGTTTCACGGAGAGGCGCTACATAAATATGCTCTGAAGTAGTAAATATTATTGGCATCACTGACGAATTGTACGGCACGGTAACCGATTGGACAGGGCGCTCGCCTTAAAACGCAGACTGCGGGTTCCAGCCTCCTCTGACCGGTTACTGCGTCAGGACCTTGAGCAATTCCTTCACTCAGAGTTGCACAGCGTCATCGACTGATGCTTGGTCATTAAATATGGAGTCTAATAATTTTCAAAATTATAATAATAATAATAATAATAATTATTATTATTATTATTATTTTTCCTCCCGAGGTACATGTAATCCCTCAGGAGTCTTGAAAATTAAGTTAGTTGCTCTTGTTGAATGTCTGAAAAATCACGCCTCGTCCTCCGCAACATTAGTGAAAGTGCCAGGAAATGCGATGCCGTTGTAGCGATGGATTATTATTATTATTACAGATGGATTATTATTATTACTATTATTATTACTATTATTATTATTATTATTATTATTATTATTATTATTATTATTATTATTATTATTATTGTTATTATTATTTTTTTTTGCCGCCCAAAGTGTGACCCTCAGGCTTTTAGAGATTTAGAACGTGCGTGGTTAAATTGGTTTACTGTGCCTCGTCCTCCCCATTTATTATTATTATTATTATTATTATTATTATTATTATTATTATTATTATTATTATTATTATTATTATTATTATTATTAATTGCCCGAAAGGAATTCATAAGTGATAGTGAGATGCACATATCAAATCAAAATTATCATTTCTGAATGAAACAAGAAGGAAACAGAAAAGATTGTCAGTGATAGGAGGAGCAAAAGCAGAAATTGAATTAAATACTTGAGAACAGATGGTTTTGAACATTAGATGACGACTTTGTCATAACTTTATCCTCTCTAAGAAAGATGACATATTAACTATTATCACCCGACTTTTATGTTGCCTTAAAACCAAACCAAAACCAGCTTATTCGTTGTTTCTTAGTTGTACTCTGTGTAACCAGATGCGGTCTTATTATTCTGGATTAATAAACTAAAAAAAAACAAATACTTGAAGACAGATGACGTCAGAGTAAAGTGAGTTTGGACTGGAGTCGATTGGGTTCGATCACGAGTAACCTCAGAAGATCATGCTATGTGGAATATTAATTAGGTCCAGGATCCTTCATACGCTTCGTGGCTAAAGGGTCACTTGTGTCCATAGCTGTTGCTAACTCCTCCACCACGTTCTGTCGTTGCCCCATATTTTTCAAATCTCAGCATATAATTCTAGCAAACGCAATGACCACAGCTGATAAGAAATTAACACATCCGTTTTCAAAGAGTTGGGTTGAGACCGATTCTGAATGGATACCATGGCGGGTATTCTAGAAATTAAGTATAGAATTAGACAGGGAGAATAGAGACCGAGATCCTCGTTGAACACCCAGACTGCACTGCTTCCATATCCAGAGCTGAAACTGAGGTGATTGATTCCAGCGAAGTTAGGATCGTTCCACTCGAGGAAAGTGTTTTGGAAAAGTTCTGATCCTTTTCCAACGCGGATTGTTGCCTCTGTCCAGGTGATCCAAAACTGACGCCACTCGATGCAGTGGACTATTCCAGTTTCCATGTACTCTTGCATGTGTACATTTGCCATGCGGATGACTGACATAGTGTTGTTCCAGCCACCAATGACCGCTTCGTAATAGACTTCACCGTCACGGGGAGACAGATTGACATGGACGTCATGACACGCCTGGACGTAGAAACGAAACTGGTTGTTCTTGTTCTGGGTTGACTTCCAGCCATACTGGTACCGAAAGTCGTCCGGAGTAAAAAGATCCATGAAATAACCTGAAAAGCATGTCTTTTTATAAGTAAGTAAGTAGGTAAGTAAGCGAACATTTCATTTTGACGAATTCTCCAAAGCGCTCCTCGCTACCACAGATAACAATGTTGTATACTGATATAAGTTCATCAGGATGTGGTTTAATTTATGTAGCGACACGAATTTAATGCACGTGTTTGTTAATGCTAAGATAATTAATATGGACCCTGTGTGTGTATAGTTATTTTACGTGGATTGCATCACTTGCTTTATAGCGAATAATGTTGAAGCTGTTACAATCTTTAGTAGCGTTGCATGTAAAGCAGTTCTGGATTGATCACCGATTTTACTATACTTAAGACAGCTGCTATCGGAGTCCAAGTTTTCGTTGAACAATAATTCACGCAACTATATGGTCGACCAAAACTAGATACACTATGGTCTTTATTATCTTATTTTTCCATGGCTAATCTGGGAACCAATAATTAGTCTTCTACGGTTAAGGGAATTAAACGCCTTAACCCTTATACGGTAACCTGGGGGTAAAAAATAACCCCCAGTCTACTTTTTTTCGTACGCTTCTTTTGAATAAAACAAAACAGACTTTTGCTTTTGTGACTTTTCCTAGATATGTTTTTTCTTCACAATGTCGTTTTCAGCTGTGCCACATTGCGCTGCCACCTAGCGGCAGACTACTATGAAGAATAAGGTTTTATATTCCGGTACTGGATAAATCATATCTGCACTATGTATTTGTAAACATAGTAGTTGATAGAACTGAATTGTTGGAGATATTTGGTTGTTGTATTTTTGCATATGAATTAGTCATTCTTTGCTGTGTGATTTCCATTTCCTGTTGGATTATATTATTGTAGTTTACGTACTTTTGCATAAAACTATCGAAAGAAATAGGCGAGAATTTCTAAAGGTTTTTCATGTCACAGTTTTCTTCAGTGTAGTTTGTTGTTGGAAGTTGGTCATGAGCTAATCAGACCACTTATCACGCACCGTTCCGTAACGGCGGACATATGTCATCAGCCATCAGTCTCTCGAGCACTGTTAGCAATTGGAATTGAGCCAGCGGTTGATCCAGTTCCAACCGCTACTAAGAAAAGAGGTCGCTGCCAGAGTTGCCCTCGACAGATTGATCACAAAGTCGAACACCGCTGTACCAAATGTAATCACTTTGTATGCGGAAAGCATGGACAAAAACGTATATCATACGAATGCATAAGATGCCCACTGAAACTGTAGTAAAACTATTACGGGTGTACTTGTCACTGAATGTTTCTATTTTGTCAGTTTTGTCAAGCGAAATTTTGTAAACGTCATTAGTTACTGACTATTACAGCACTGCACAGCCGCTTGCTATTGCTTGCAGTTAGTTATTTCAATCAACACTACGACACAGCATTTGGCTTCAGTGATTAGTATCTGAAACTGGTAGCATGGTAGCATTGACTCACAACTTATTACTACTTTCGCTTTAGACAGCCATATTGGAACGAGTCGTCATTTTAATTCAAGATTTCTTACTAATTACATTCAATAATGTTGTCTATTGTCTTTGTCTATGAGATAAATTAAAGATGACCAAATTGGTTAAACATTTCCCTAGATATGACGAAAATAAATTGGGGGTAATTTTTTACCCCCCGGTTACCGTAAACTGTAACCAAAAAACGGTTACCCTATAAGGGTTAAACGATTCGATCATATAAAATGGGGTTAACGATGTTAGAAGACCTTGGTTTTCTGGCACCTTCCAAACACCAGTTACTCCAAATCCAGTGCTGAAGGCAATGAACTGTATATGGTAAGCTATCTCAGCTGTTCTCTGAAGTTCCATGAATATCTGTTCACCGGCTATTGGACCGGTACCAGTTCGAAGTCGATCAGACCTAGAGGACATAAGTATCTGATAACTAATATTACGTAGTGTCAAAGTTTTAAATACATTATTCAAACATAGGAACTGGTTTGACGTCATTTTGAGCGCAATTTGTCTGGCGCAGTTAGCTACATCGGTAAGAGCGTTGGCTGTGCGTGTCATGCGACTCTGTGTTAGAGCGCATGCGGACCGCGGATCGCTTCCCGAAGGTGGCTTATTTCAGAGATTTAAATCTCGGGCTAGGACGGTCCCAACGCGGAGATCTTAAATGTCGTGGCACCCATTCAAAACGCGCAAGCGGTGGTGAAGGATCTCACCCGATCAATTCGTTAAAGAATGAGCAGGGTCGAGACCATATACGGTCGCTATAGAAAATCGCGAACATTTACATTTACATTTAATTTATCGAGTTGATAGTATACTTTTGTCCGTTTGAAGATACCAATTTAAAGTGAAGTTTACCAAGTGAAGTTGAGAAAAACAGTTAATCTTTTACGGTTAAGGAATTAAACGCCTTAAGCGATTCGATCATGTAAGCACTGCAATATAAAATGAGGTTAACGTTGTAAGAACCTTGGTTTTCTGGCAGTTCGCCGATGAAACTCATTGATACATACCCCCACGAAATCCAGAATGTCCTGAATTCTGTGCAGTGGGCAATGTTTGGTGTATCGACATCTAAGTAGTGTCGTTGATCCTCAGGTACTCCATTACGATAAACTGATTTTGTATTTGACCAGCCTCCTATGACAGTTTCAGTTATATTGGCACTTGTGTCTGCCTGCAATGCAACAAAGCATGCCAGATCTGTTCATTTCTGTTCAGTGCGCATTGGATAACATCTGGCGTAGAGTGCGAGAGGTACAGAGATCGAATCCCATAGGCGGACATGCTTTGTAGGCTACAATTTGCGCCGTGTATTGCAGGCTGTCTGTTCTTTTAGTAGTTAAGATTTATCGCATAACATGTACATGTACAGCGCAGTGCGTTTGCAGGCGCTTAATTAAAGAATAAATATTATTATTATTATTATTATTATTATTATTATTATTATTATTATTATTATTATTATTATTATTATTATTATTTCGAACTGAACTGAAGATGAATTCTTGTCTAACGTCATAGGCTAAAAGGCGCACTACGATGTTATTGCTAGACGACGGGAACTCTTCTTGTAATACGCTGTTCAAAACTATTATCTTACATTTCCAGCCACAAAACAAACAGGATTTAATCCTAACCCTAACCCTGATTTAATGGTATCAACAGGCGAATGGTTGTAGACCAAATGGTCTCTGAGCAGGCTGACATCTGATCTCTCTTGTAGACCAAATGCACTGTGGGCCGATGTCACATTGACCCACACACAGTTTATTTGAAATTCAATAACGCTTCGTAACATAGCATTGTTGACATCCTCCAATATACAAGAGATTTTAGATGTGAGCAGAGGCGTCTACACCATAGAAACCTTGGAGCAAATGCTCCATGCCAGAAATGGGGGGAGATCTGCAAGTGTATGTGCCATCATTCACCGGGGGGGAGGGGAGGAAGAGGGGGGCAGGGACGGGAAGTTACTCCAATGGCTTGGGCGGGATGTACGCCCCTGGATGTGAGCCTGCTTCCTCAGAGACCATTGGTAAATTCTGAGGTCACGTTAATAATCGCGATCTCAAAACCGCGACCGTCAAAATAACGATCACAAAATTGCGACGCACGAAATCGCGACTGCGGCAAAAACAGCGAGCCTCAAAACAGCGATTAGGCCTGCTATATAAGACAGCTGAAATCGGAAGAAGCTTCGAAGCGTCGTAATCTCTAATTTGAGTGTCCAAGTGGGGTAATCCTGCAGTTTAGGTACTTTAATTAAATGTAGGGGAGACTGGGGATGAAAGTAACAAATTTCGAATTTCACAAGTTTTGGGGAATTTACAACAAGAAAAACTGTAATCTTTTTGCATCAAACTATGGCCTAACATGTTGGCTATATAATGGAAAAGTATTAAAGGCTTCGTACAACAAATGTAGCCAAGACAATCAAAATAGTGAGCGTCGTCGGGTGTTACAACTTACCCCAGCGTCGGGGTAACTTGTAACATGAGCAGGGGCATGTTGTAACGATATTGGGGTGTCAGGGCTGGAGTTTATGAGAGGTATGCGGTGGAAAGGATAGCATAACGATACCATTTTCTGTAGAATAGTCAATAGCATCGAAAGAGATATGTCACGAGTGATTGTCCAAAAGCAATAGCACAGGTATTTCGTTTGAGGCTTTACAATAATATTTCACAAGGTGAAAATCATAAACTGACAAAACTCTTTCTCCTTCATCTAACCTGACTTACTCGCTGTACCAGCGCACCCGACTGGTCCATCTCTAATGAAATGGTCATAAAAAATTAGCTCTAAGAAAGATGAATAGAGGATGTGTTGCGTTTCCAATATACTTTCACTGCAAGTGCAACAGTAACTAGGCCTATAGCGCAACTCGTTCGCCTGAAGTTATCGCACCAATTTGCTTCAACCCCTTTTCTGCTACAACATTTGAAGGCTTCAGTATACCGTGGTAACTCCTGTTTCGTCCATATTCCAAATGTCATTGCTATCGAATTTAATACGAACTAAAACTTCTGTTAATTTGTCGTCAAATGATGCAACAACATTTTTGTTGCAACCAATCGCTCTGAAGATGCTTGTGGGTTCTGGAGTGCGGACAGAAATTGTAGGATTTCTTTTAAGAAAGCCAGAGAACCAATAGGCACCAGCCATTTCACACTTACGCCAGTTTTCTGGAAAGCTCTTATTGTATGTCACAGCACAATGAAGTACTAGTTTTCTCACTTCTCTGCGTGAAAGACCAAAGTAAATGGATGAAGCAGTTTTTATATAGGGCCTACTCTGTCTACCTTCTTCGACATCTGAAAAGATACGTCTATTTCTTCCATGTTCAACGCTCGGTGCAATATTGACATTGCTGCCATTTTGTGACTGCTTTTTTTATAAATCGGTACAGCGTGACATGACAGATTTGCAATTCCTTTGCAACAGAGCGACATGACTCATTTCCATTAGTAGCCTAACTCTATTTGCCCCTTCATGCACTGTTTCCAGAGGGGTCATACCTTTTTGTACTTTTAGCTTGGAATTCCTCGTTTTTAAGAGAAGACACTTCCATGTAATATTAAATAAAATTATTCATTCATAAACCTGCAATCATAGGCCTACTAATACTATTACCAGTTAGGGCCTAAACATACATTGGGGTTTGCTGTTGCATACATATGGGGCAGGTTGTAACATGTTACAACTAACCCCAGTTGATTTGTTACAACCAACCCCGCTACTACATGGCTCTAGTTTTTATTTTATATCTTTCGGAAGCATTAACTTACGGTAATACCGCTCACACAGACGCTGCTTGAATGACAACTCTTCTAATCACGGTAATCCTCAAAAATGTAAAACGTCAATACAGTGACCCATGAGAAAAAAAAGAAAAAAGGCAGAAACTCACTTTCATGCAAAAAAATTTTGTTTTCTTTATACAAAATTTATTTCTTTGAATCCTGCGCAGAAATTTTGTTGACCTTGATTTTTCTAGTTGATCTACATTTGGATCAATATAAGCTGGTTCCCTGCTCTCCAGTAACGGCGCTGCAATGCTTGTTACATTCAACCCGTGTTACTTTCAGCCCCAGTCTCCCCTACACTTTTATAGTGTTTACATAACTGAAACTAGAAGCTGGATGATCGAATATTACATAAAAAAACTTAAACCAGAAGTTGGATGAGCGATGAAAATATGTTGATCTTGGCTTTTAGCGTCTGAAATTATTTACGGTGCATGAGCCATGAAATAATGTCATAGTAAAACTCAAAGTAGAAGTTGGATGATTGATGGACATATAACTGAAACTAGAAGCTAGATGATCGATGAAATTACTACATGATGCTACGCGATCTGGGTGTCACTCTTGACTCCTCCGGTCCTCCTCCCTTTACTGAACATATCTCACTCTGACTCGCTCCTGCTGCTTCCAACTGAGATGACTAAGAGCTATCAGGCGATCCACTGTACCTACTCCCTTTACCTCCATTGTGCATGCATTCATTTGCTCTCGGGTTGACTACTGTAACTCGCTCCTCCTCGGTCTCCCCATGCTACGCCTCTCTCCCCTCCAATCAGTCTTAAATGCTGCTGCTAGGCTCATAGCACGTCTTCCTCGCATTGCTCATATCTCCACATATTTATAATAGAAGTCTTACACTGGCTCCCAATTACTTCGCGTATCCAGTATAAGATCCTTCTGGTTTCCAAATCCAAGCTACGGCTTCCCCATAAATACGTCTCTCACCTTATGCGACAACCTCTCTCTGCAACTTCAGCTCGACCTTAGCGCGCTCTACTGGCCGTCTTGATCTCTTTGTCCCTCGTACTAGGACCACTCTGGCCCAACATCGAGTTTTTGCTGTCACAGGTCCCTCTGCCTGGAATGGTCTTCCCTCTCGACTACGAACTAAGCTAATGATGGGAATCTCCCCAGCATCTATTCGCTTGCTCAAGACGTTTCTGTTTCCACGGGGCTTATGCACTGAGGGCGCCTCTGAGTAGTTTATACTGCGAGAGGCGCCTTATAAATTACTAGATACGATACGATAATATAACTCAAACTAGAAGTTGGAAGATTGCTGAAAATATCTCAAACCAGAGGCTGGATGATCGATGAAAATATAACTAACACTAGAAGTTGGATGAGCAATGAAAATGTAGCACAAATTTAAACGCAAAATATTGACCAAAGAATAATGCAAATGATTCCAATGAAAAATAATTAAAGTACCTAAACGTGCTGGATTACCACATTTGTTATATGTATATTTCGTCAGACACTGCAAGACATTGGAAATAAATCGATGAAATCGCTGTATTGATTGTCGCTATTTTGTGCACTAGCTGTTTTGTGCATCGCTATTTTGTGATCGCTATTTTGACGTTCGCGGTTTTGTGATCGCGGTTATTAACGTAAACCAATATTGATGCGTTCTCGGCCACCGTGTCCTAATATCTGTATTATCTGAGTGTCTGTGTGTATCTGTACAACTTCCGTGGGATCTACACGTGCCGTTGACACAGCGTCGCCTGAGAATTATAATGCTCTATCTCATATTTTTACGAAACCGAGCAAAACGACATCAAAATTTGGTCACTATTATAGGCCAAGAATTCTAAACTGGATTGTTTTGCAGGATAAGACTATCATTTGTATGTACCTGCTAGTGACTTATTTTGAAAATAAAAATGTTATTTTGACAAAAAAAGTGGAAAACATAGAAAATACCAAAAAAGACGCAAAATGCATGTTACAGCAAAATATATCCAACGGACAAAGTAAACGTAGATGTAATAATGCTCTAAGACATAAAGCAGTTAAGTAAATCGCGTCTTGGTATAATATTGCTGTCCTAATATCATGCCAGAGTATAATGACAGCATTTCATGCAGTATTTATTTACTACGCAACAATAATTTCGAATTATATTGTTTTATATTGTTTATTTATGCATGATAAAACAAAATAGTAGGCGGGTGGAAAATCGATCGCGCTGGATCGAGTAGGCGAACGATACGCGGTCGACCTCGGGAGCTCTTGTGTAGGCCTACAGCGTATTTTGTGTATCGTATTCGTAATTTTTCGTATCGCTGCATATATAGGACTCATCCAGTAGGCCTATCTCACTTCATTTCCGTTATCTGAGTAGGTATCTTGGGGAGGCGCTATATAAATTCTCAGAATGAATGAATGAATGAACATTCTCTAGAAATCTACCATTGACGTAAGATGACGTGTGACGGCTGATTTCACAACGTTGGGTGAGCCTTCGGCATACGTGGAACATTCATTTTTAGCTTGACCTTTCAGCCGGTGTCACGAAATAGAGTATCCCCCATACATGCGTACCCCCTTAGCGAAATGGATTATTCGGTCTAGTTTTCTTTTTTTGGCGGTTTCTAAGTGTATTCAGTCGTACTGTTTGGATTTATTGCACACATAAAATTTTTGAATTGCGTATCTTTAGTTTGTACGTCGACCTGAAATCAATTTACTTTGTTTTTGGTGATTTTGACTGGAATTTCGTCGAGGCTATCGTGATGCGTATGAAGAGGGGAGATAGAATGGTTCATCCCACCGGATACTCTAAACCGGTTTATTCCATCCGGGGGGATACGCTTTAGGGGGGGATAGAATATCTCGCGACACCGGCAATCCATTCGAATTTTACCGGTGTACTTTATGCAGGACATGCAGACAATTTTTTCACAGTCCGACGGCTTTCTATTTCGACTAAATCGACATCGACTAATTTCCATGACAGATACGTGCTCAACTGTACATTAGCCTATTATTCGACTTGCTCATCTTCCCCGCCATTGTTGTTTAAAATAATTTCCGAAATTGATGATGTTACGGATGATGTCACGCGGCGTGAGGTGTCGGCCGTGTTGTTATGGCCAATCATATTGCACGAAATTGGAGTGATCAGTCAGCAGTAATTAGGACGGGTCACAGCACGCATTCACCGTTGCCGAAAGTAAGTAAATTAAAGTAATCTGAATTAGGTAAATAAAATAATGGTCTGGCTTCAGGTTCGTCTATCGTCTTGGAGTCTAACTCAAACTCAACGAGCGACGACCGACTGTCACCGACGGAGAGAAGCCTTCGACTAGGCGAGCGGTAAATCGCCCGCCGGTACCTTTGCTAGGCGAGCGACCAAGGAGAGCGATCGATCGATCGCCTTAAATCAGACGCTCTGTGCATGATACGTTTGTATTATAATTATAATCTGGCCAGTACAGTTCTTTTTTGCCGAAACTCTGCATGGTCCGGAGTGTATATGATAAAGCATTTTCTCAGTAATTACTATTCAGTGTAATTTTGCCGTAACCTGACGAAAGCAGGTTTGTGATTGGATGCTAATCATACAGCAATATAATACCAACTATGTGTAGAAAATATACAGCTCTTAAGATAGAGCATTTAATTATTGCCTTATATCTTTGAAACGGCCGCCTTTTTGTCTAATGACAGAGCAAACGTTGCACTGAAGAAATTGATACCAAACTCAATTTTTATAAAAAAAAATCATGATATAGCATTATACTTCTCAGCCGATGACAGATACATCCACGCTCGTTCGTCCATACCTCGCATATAATATGGTTACCTGAAGCTGTCACACATAGAGAGTGTGATCTAAAAACGCGGAACACCTAATCTGATCAATGACTTCTATTGCGCTGTTATCATCACTAGGCGCAAGGCATCAATCGTCGGATGTTTCAAGTGAAAGCATGGGACAGTGACAGTGAGAAATAGGATGGTGAGAAATCAGAAGTCTATCTGATCTGATGATTAAGTACAATTCTAAAGCACAATAAAAGTTGTTGTTCGTGGGGAACGATAACTAACTTGTGCGTCTTTTACAATTAAAAATAAAGTAGAAAAACAAACTCGACGACCGATTGAATAATTATTCGGCCACGTCAGAACTTCACTAAAACGACCGCTTGCTGCGTAGGGTCAACAGTGATTCAATTCATTTAATGGCGGTTCCTTAGTAATTTTTTAAAATCTAGCTTACGAATCTACTGTTTCTATGAAAATAATGGATCTGTGTGTCGACCCATATCTGCTCTTAAGAGCAAGTTAGAAGTTATTGGCTGTTGAAGGCTTGAATTGCAATCATTCTGATAAGAGATGTCGGCTTGTAAACCAGTTTCAGGGATATATATATACATTAGGTGATATATATATATATATATACATTAGGTGATATATATAAATATATATATATATATATATATATATATATATATATATATATATATATATATATACAGTGCTTTTTTTAGCCGGAACGCGCCGGTACGGCGTTCCGGCACCTTTTTCAGCTACTAAAAAATAATTAATTTATTTTAATAATTAAAACAATAATTTAGTTATTGTAATTTAATTTAAGTGTTTTTGAACTGTTTTCAGTGTTTATTGAGACCCCTCCCAACCCCCTCAATCCCGTTTTTCTCGTGATTCTTGCCCGCCCATAATTGTTGCGTTCCGGCACCTATCGTTGCGTTCCGGAACTTTTTTTTCTAGAAAAAAAGCCCTGTATATATATATATCACCTAACCTAACCCTTATAACCCTGATAATTTAGTGATAGGCCTAACTGATAACTTAGTGCGATGCTGTGCACGTTTTGTGAAATGGGTTCTGTCTTAACCCTCAGAGGCTAACCTATAAAAAAATCACACATTGGATAACCTGGGGTGAATTTTTCACCCCTCACTATTTGAGGCATGTGATATAAAATTAAACCATGTTCGATCAACATTGGTAATTGTACCAAGTTCAACATAAAACTGCAAAACTAGGAAACATAACTAAACTCAACTATCAGCACAATCATCCAGTCTACAGTCATCCACACACAAGTAACGCTTTGTTGCATGCGTTCCACAGACAAAGTTGCTACACATATGACAGCGAATACTGGCCACGGTATGACGTCAGTCACGTGACCATTCATCCAAAATAAGTAAGACAAAATATATGGAATTAAGCAAAAGTCATCTATGAACAGATACACAAAGGCGCACGGCATAACTCCAAAGCTGTAAAAAAATTCAGCGCAAATACTGACAGTGGGGTGAAAAATTCACCCCAGGTTGGCCTCTGAGGGTTAAAATGGCTGAGCTTGATTAAAGAAATTGCACCAGTTTACTTTCAACATTTTAGGAATATTTACTTGCTAAAAGGCGCATTAAAGCTAGGTATCACAACAATTTAAGAATGCTTACTTACCCACAGGTTCATTAAAGCTACATGTATGTCGCTACATGCTCGGACGCTGAAGACAATGACGTCTCTCTGTACAACTTGTAGATCGAAGTATTTGTAAGCGTAGACATTCGGAGTATAGAGAGTTGTCACATCTCCTTCAGTACCAGAAATAATTCAATTAAATTATTCAACGTTTTGAATGATAAATTTTCAAATGTTCTAATTATTTAGTGCTATTTTGTTATATACTTAATTAGTTAAAATTTGAAACCCATCAAATATGATTTGTAAGAGAAAACAGAAAAAGGCAAAGGTAACACATTCTATAAGAAACTTACCGTTTGACAACCTTTCTATTGGTTGACTTATGACGAACTAGTCTCAATATTTCTCATTGGAAAACGCCGTTAGTCCGTATAGAGGTGATGGAAATTGTAACCATTACAGAAAGCCATGTATGAATGTTGACCGACCCTTATTTGAAAAGAACTGCGAATTTAAACCTTTTCTGTAAATCTGTTATATGTATAGGTTAATTTAACGAAATTACAAAAATGTTATTGGTATAATAGCTGATGAGTACCTTGAGTGACCTCGTTGGCAGAATATGTGTCAATCACTGTCAGTAAGATTCCTGTACAGAATACGGCAGATTTCATAAGCAAAATGTAACTGCTAGCCTTCATCTTAAGGGACTTTAGTTCGTCAAATAAGAAGCAAGCAACAGAAGTTAGTTAGCAAATGGATCAGCATATAATGCACAACAGGTCTATGTCGATTAATCCCAAAGTTTAACGTTCCTTTCTAAACTAAATATGTACAGATGACACAGTGACTCAGTGGATGAGCTCTTGCTTTGTAAGACGAGTCCAAGACTGCTCTATGAGATGATCAGTGTGTCGGTATGATGAATATATACGTCAGTGCTTTCAACTGAAGATAAAGTGAAGATAAGGTGAAGATGAAGTGAAGATAAAATTAAGATAAAGTGAAGATAAGATGAAGATAAAGTGAAGATAATGTCCAGATAAATTTAAAAAGGAAGAAAGGAGTAGAAAGTGATCTTGATTTCAGTTGCGGCTGAAGTTATCAAATTATGAACTTAAACGTCGATATAGACAATAAATTGCCTGGCAGTTGTATGTTTGAGCGCAACTAATGGAAATATTTATGTAATCGCTTATTGCCTATTATGCTACTAATTGGACAGTGAAAAGAAGTAGAAACTCAATTACAATAGAGTGTCATTAGGCCTACTTGTCGCTGTCCATGTGGAGACCACATCCACTGGTGCCTAACATCAGGGTCTGTGCAATCAGAAAGTGTGATATTCGAAAAGAATAAGCATATCTCTGGTTGTGAACTTCAACGCATAAATTATAATTGTGGACGAAGACGAATTTTGACATAGGCCGACTTCGAGAGAACTACAGTTATCCTAAATTTCTGTCTAAGGACAAGAGATATAGATGATAAGAGTCGCATACCTGCTAAAAGAAGAGTAGTTCTCATAGTGTTGATGGTAAGGATGCACAGCGTTGCGTCTCGAGTCAGAGCGACGAATGACTTATCTTCAGCAGTTCAACCTTCATCACAGACGCCCCCTGATTATAATCTTGCAGGGCAGTTTATAGCCAGATACAGACAGAATTCATACCCAGAGGCGCATCCTCCTACAGAATCATTTATATAAGTCACAAGGGAAAAGGAAGAAAAAGAACACCAATAAATAATAAGATATTTCGGCATTATGTCCTTAAAATGTTACAATTGCCCCATTGCTATTCTTTGAGTTTAAGATATAGGCCTAACAGTTTTAAAAATGCTAAGCCTTATACTTCTCTGACTCGAAGCATTCGCTTCATTTTGATGTACTTTATTTGAACCAACGACAACAGGTAGGCCTAGGCTTAACATCGATGTGGGCGTCTAAGAGAGAGTCCTTCAAACAGCCAGTACACGATATTTGCTAACGCGATTATCGTCGGAGGGCGTCTCCAGTGATAACGACTGACCGCCAGAAGAAACAAATAGTTGTCGCTGTCACTCAAGACGTCAAGCTTTGCATCCTACTTAACGTCAAGACAATGATCACTGTTTTCTTTTCAGTAGATATTTCACGCTTGTAGGGTTAGGGTTAGGTTACAAATATACGAAAAAAAGCACTGGCTCACATCCGTCCCCGTCCCCATCCG
>OY744616.1:47500-100000 GCA_963556255.1 Allolobophora icterica | reverse complement strand
TAGAATCGTACCGGGAAATCAGAGTCCAGGCTACAAAGAAGTTGTGGAAACAACCCGGCGGAGGGCGATTGCCTTTACATCTCCAGAACCAAAGTATGTTAGTGCCTACAACACTCAATCTCACCGGTCCCCTGACCGGTAAAACTTAGACCCCTGATGGAACTAAAGCGGGTTCCCTCCTCCTTAACCAGGCTTGGGACTGGCACGGCAATTGCCTTGAGTTTCCTTGGTAGGTTATATGGACAAGTTGTCGTGGCGGAGTTGCCCACTTTGAGGTCATGATGTTATTATATTGAAGAACGCGCTTCGTATCGAAATGCGACTGTTCTCGTCGGCGGCCAAAGAAGAAATGCTGAGTTTAATGAGCTAGGCGTTGTATTGACTTTGACACCAGATTAGCGTTTGCCTGAAGACTAACTATCTTCCGAGACCAATAAGCGTGTGCTATATTGACTAGGGATTAGTGTCAGGGCTGCTGTAGCAATTGAGATGGAAACTGCTGTAGTAATTAAAATGGCGGCTGCTGTCAAAAATAAGTAGGTATGTACCTGCTGAGGAAATAAGGGGATGTCAACGAAGCACGAATAGGCTCGGGCAGGGTAGGTTACAAATATACGAAAAAAAGCACTGGCTCAGTCCGTCCCCCGTCCCCATCCGATCATTTCCTATAACAATATGATATTTTGCTCTCTCAACATGTGAATGGTATTTTGGACAAAAGCAAGTGCTGTTGATGGTAGGCTCAACCGAACTGAACATGACATTCGAAGAGGTCTAAACTACCTTGGACACCAGGGTTAGATAGGTCTCAAAGAGGTCTGGCTATAGGGTAGCTTCGACTCCAGCATGCGGCTGGAATGTGCAAACCGTGACCGTCTGTATCACCAGGCCCATGGACCACAGATGGTAGAATCGTACCGGGAAATCAGAGTCCAGGCTACAAAGAAGTTGTGGAAACAACCCGGCGGAGGGCGATTGCCTTTACATCTCCAGAACCAAAGTATGTTAGTGCCTACAACACTCAATCTCACCGGTCCCCTGACCGGTAAAACTTAGACCCCTGATGGAACTAAAGCGGGTTCCCTCCTCCTTAACCAGGCTTGGGACTGGCACGGCAATTGCCTTGAGTTTCCTTGGTAGGTTATATGGACAAGTTGTCGTGGCGGAGTTGCCTACTTTGAGGTCATGATGTTATTATATTGAAGAACGCGCTTCGTATCGAAATGCGACTGTTCTCGTCGGCGGCCAAAGAAGAAATGCTGAGTTTAATGAGCTAGGCGTTGTATTGACTTTGACACCAGATTAGCGTTTGCCTGAAGACTAACTATCTTCCGAGACCAATAAGCGTGTGCTATATTGACTAGGGATTAGTGTCAGGGCTGCTGTAGCAATTGAGATGGAAACTGCTGTAGTAATTAAAATGGCGGCTGCTGTCAAAAATAAGTAGGTATGTACCTGCTGAGGAAATAAGGGGATGTCAACGAAGCACGAATAGGCTCGGGCAGGGTAGGTTACAAATATACGAAAAAAAGCACTGGCTCAGTCCGTCCCCCGTCCCCATCCGATCATTTCCTATAACAATATGATATTTTGCTCTCTCAACATGTGAATGGTATTTTGGACAAAAGCAAGTGCTGTTGATGGTAGGCTCAACCGAACTGAACATGACATTCGAAGAGGTCTAAACTACCTTGGACACCAGGGTTAGATAGGTCTCAAAGAGGTCTGGCTATAGGGTAGCTTCGACTCCAGCATGCGGCTGGAATGTGCAAACCGTGACCGTCTGTATCACCAGGCCCATGGACCACAGATGGTAGAATCGTACCGGGAAATCAGAGTCCAGGCTACAAAGAAGTTGTGGAAACAACCCGGCGGAGGGCGATTGCCTTTACATCTCCAGAACCAAAGTATGTTAGTGCCTACAACACTCAATCTCACCGGTCCCCTGACCGGTAAAACTTAGACCCCTGATGGAACTAAAGCGGGTTCCCTCCTCCTTAACCAGGCTTGGGACTGGCACGGCAATTGCCTTGAGTTTCCTTGGTAGGTTATATGGACAAGTTGTCGTGGCGGAGTTGCCCACTTTGAGGTCATGATGTTATTATATTGAAGAACGCGCTTCGTATCGAAATGCGACTGTTCTCGTCGGCGGCCAAAGAAGAAATGCTGAGTTTAATGAGCTAGGCGTTGTATTGACTTTGACACCAGATTAGCGTTTGCCTGAAGACTAACTATCTTCCGAGACCAATAAGCGTGTGCTATATTGACTAGGGATTAGTGTCAGGGCTGCTGTAGCAATTGAGATGGAAACTGCTGTAGTAATTAAAATGGCGGCTGCTGTCAAAAATAAGTAGGTATGTACCTGCTGAGGAAATAAGGGGATGTCAACGAAGCACGAATAGGCTCGGGCAGGGTAGGTTACAAATATACGAAAAAAAGCACTGGCTCAGTCCGTCCCCCGTCCCCATCCGATCATTTCCTATAACAATATGATATTTTGCTCTCTCAACATGTGAATGGTATTTTGGACAAAAGCAAGTGCTGTTGATGGTAGGCTCAACCGAACTGAACATGACATTCGAAGAGGTCTAAACTACCTTGGACACCAGGGTTAGATAGGTCTCAAAGAGGTCTGGCTATAGGGTAGCTTCGACTCCAGCATGCGGCTGGAATGTGCAAACCGTGACCGTCTGTATCACCAGGCCCATGGACCACAGATGGTAGAATCGTACCGGGAAATCAGAGTCCAGGCTACAAAGAAGTTGTGGAAACAACCCGGCGGAGGGCGATTGCCTTTACATCTCCAGAACCAAAGTATGTTAGTGCCTACAACACTCAATCTCACCGGTCCCCTGACCGGTAAAACTTAGACCCCTGATGGAACTAAAGCGGGTTCCCTCCTCCTTAACCAGGCTTGGGACTGGCACGGCAATTGCCTTGAGTTTCCTTGGTAGGTTATATGGACAAGTTGTCGTGGCGGAGTTGCCTACTTTGAGGTCATGATGTTATTATATTGAAGAACGCGCTTCGTATCGAAATGCGACTGTTCTCGTCGGCGGCCAAAGAAGAAATGCTGAGTTTAATGAGCTAGGCGTTGTATTGACTTTGACACCAGATTAGCGTTTGCCTGAAGACTAACTATCTTCCGAGACCAATAAGCGTGTGCTATATTGACTAGGGATTAGTGTCAGGGCTGCTGTAGCAATTGAGATGGAAACTGCTGTAGTAATTAAAATGGCGGCTGCTGTCAAAAATAAGTAGGTATGTACCTGCTGAGGAAATAAGGGGATGTCAACGAAGCACGAATAGGCTCGGGCAGGGTAGGTTACAAATATACGAAAAAAAGCACTGGCTCAGTCCGTCCCCCGTCCCCATCCGATCATTTCCTATAACAATATGATATTTTGCTCTCTCAACATGTGAATGGTATTTTGGACAAAAGCAAGTGCTGTTGATGGTAGGCTCAACCGAACTGAACATGACATTCGAAGAGGTCTAAACTACCTTGGACACCAGGGTTAGATAGGTCTCAAAGAGGTCTGGCTATAGGGTAGCTTCGACTCCAGCATGCGGCTGGAATGTGCAAACCGTGACCGTCTGTATCACCAGGCCCATGGACCACAGATGGTAGAATCGTACCGGGAAATCAGAGTCCAGGCTACAAAGAAGTTGTGGAAACAACCCGGCGGAGGGCGATTGCCTTTACATCTCCAGAACCAAAGTATGTTAGTGCCTACAACACTCAATCTCACCGGTCCCCTGACCGGTAAAACTTAGACCCCTGATGGAACTAAAGCGGGTTCCCTCCTCCTTAACCAGGCTTGGGACTGGCACGGCAATTGCCTTGAGTTTCCTTGGTAGGTTATATGGACAAGTTGTCGTGGCGGAGTTGCCCACTTTGAGGTCATGATGTTATTATATTGAAGAACGCGCTTCGTATCGAAATGCGACTGTTCTCGTCGGCGGCCAAAGAAGAAATGCTGAGTTTAATGAGCTAGGCGTTGTATTGACTTTGACACCAGATTAGCGTTTGCCTGAAGACTAACTATCTTCCGAGACCAATAAGCGTGTGCTATATTGACTAGGGATTAGTGTCAGGGCTGCTGTAGCAATTGAGATGGAAACTGCTGTAGTAATTAAAATGGCGGCTGCTGTCAAAAATAAGTAGGTATGTACCTGCTGAGGAAATAAGGGGATGTCAACGAAGCACGAATAGGCTCGGGCAGGGTAGGTTACAAATATACGAAAAAAAGCACTGGCTCAGTCCGTCCCCCGTCCCCATCCGATCATTTCCTATAACAATATGATATTTTGCTCTCTCAACATGTGAATGGTATTTTGGACAAAAGCAAGTGCTGTTGATGGTAGGCTCAACCGAACTGAACATGACATTCGAAGAGGTCTAAACTACCTTGGACACCAGGGTTAGATAGGTCTCAAAGAGGTCTGGCTATAGGGTAGCTTCGACTCCAGCATGCGGCTGGAATGTGCAAACCGTGACCGTCTGTATCACCAGGCCCATGGACCACAGATGGTAGAATCGTACCGGGAAATCAGAGTCCAGGCTACAAAGAAGTTGTGGAAACAACCCGGCGGAGGGCGATTGCCTTTACATCTCCAGAACCAAAGTATGTTAGTGCCTACAACACTCAATCTCACCGGTCCCCTGACCGGTAAAACTTAGACCCCTGATGGAACTAAAGCGGGTTCCCTCCTCCTTAACCAGGCTTGGGACTGGCACGGCAATTGCCTTGAGTTTCCTTGGTAGGTTATATGGACAAGTTGTCGTGGCGGAGTTGCCTACTTTGAGGTCATGATGTTATTATATTGAAGAACGCGCTTCGTATCGAAATGCGACTGTTCTCGTCGGCGGCCAAAGAAGAAATGCTGAGTTTAATGAGCTAGGCGTTGTATTGACTTTGACACCAGATTAGCGTTTGCCTGAAGACTAACTATCTTCCGAGACCAATAAGCGTGTGCTATATTGACTAGGGATTAGTGTCAGGGCTGCTGTAGCAATTGAGATGGAAACTGCTGTAGTAATTAAAATGGCGGCTGCTGTCAAAAATAAGTAGGTATGTACCTGCTGAGGAAATAAGGGGATGTCAACGAAGCACGAATAGGCTCGGGCAGGGTAGGTTACAAATATACGAAAAAAAGCACTGGCTCAGTCCGTCCCCCGTCCCCATCCGATCATTTCCTATAACAATATGATATTTTGCTCTCTCAACATGTGAATGGTATTTTGGACAAAAGCAAGTGCTGTTGATGGTAGGCTCAACCGAACTGAACATGACATTCGAAGAGGTCTAAACTACCTTGGACACCAGGGTTAGATAGGTCTCAAAGAGGTCTGGCTATAGGGTAGCTTCGACTCCAGCATGCGGCTGGAATGTGCAAACCGTGACCGTCTGTATCACCAGGCCCATGGACCACAGATGGTAGAATCGTACCGGGAAATCAGAGTCCAGGCTACAAAGAAGTTGTGGAAACAACCCGGCGGAGGGCGATTGCCTTTACATCTCCAGAACCAAAGTATGTTAGTGCCTACAACACTCAATCTCACCGGTCCCCTGACCGGTAAAACTTAGACCCCTGATGGAACTAAAGCGGGTTCCCTCCTCCTTAACCAGGCTTGGGACTGGCACGGCAATTGCCTTGAGTTTCCTTGGTAGGTTATATGGACAAGTTGTCGTGGCGGAGTTGCCCACTTTGAGGTCATGATGTTATTATATTGAAGAACGCGCTTCGTATCGAAATGCGACTGTTCTCGTCGGCGGCCAAAGAAGAAATGCTGAGTTTAATGAGCTAGGCGTTGTATTGACTTTGACACCAGATTAGCGTTTGCCTGAAGACTAACTATCTTCCGAGACCAATAAGCGTGTGCTATATTGACTAGGGATTAGTGTCAGGGCTGCTGTAGCAATTGAGATGGAAACTGCTGTAGTAATTAAAATGGCGGCTGCTGTCAAAAATAAGTAGGTATGTACCTGCTGAGGAAATAAGGGGATGTCAACGAAGCACGAATAGGCTCGGGCAGGGTAGGTTACAAATATACGAAAAAAAGCACTGGCTCAGTCCGTCCCCCGTCCCCATCCGATCATTTCCTATAACAATATGATATTTTGCTCTCTCAACATGTGAATGGTATTTTGGACAAAAGCAAGTGCTGTTGATGGTAGGCTCAACCGAACTGAACATGACATTCGAAGAGGTCTAAACTACCTTGGACACCAGGGTTAGATAGGTCTCAAAGAGGTCTGGCTATAGGGTAGCTTCGACTCCAGCATGCGGCTGGAATGTGCAAACCGTGACCGTCTGTATCACCAGGCCCATGGACCACAGATGGTAGAATCGTACCGGGAAATCAGAGTCCAGGCTACAAAGAAGTTGTGGAAACAACCCGGCGGAGGGCGATTGCCTTTACATCTCCAGAACCAAAGTATGTTAGTGCCTACAACACTCAATCTCACCGGTCCCCTGACCGGTAAAACTTAGACCCCTGATGGAACTAAAGCGGGTTCCCTCCTCCTTAACCAGGCTTGGGACTGGCACGGCAATTGCCTTGAGTTTCCTTGGTAGGTTATATGGACAAGTTGTCGTGGCGGAGTTGCCTACTTTGAGGTCATGATGTTATTATATTGAAGAACGCGCTTCGTATCGAAATGCGACTGTTCTCGTCGGCGGCCAAAGAAGAAATGCTGAGTTTAATGAGCTAGGCGTTGTATTGACTTTGACACCAGATTAGCGTTTGCCTGAAGACTAACTATCTTCCGAGACCAATAAGCGTGTGCTATATTGACTAGGGATTAGTGTCAGGGCTGCTGTAGCAATTGAGATGGAAACTGCTGTAGTAATTAAAATGGCGGCTGCTGTCAAAAATAAGTAGGTATGTACCTGCTGAGGAAATAAGGGGATGTCAACGAAGCACGAATAGGCTCGGGCAGGGTAGGTTACAAATATACGAAAAAAAGCACTGGCTCAGTCCGTCCCCCGTCCCCATCCGATCATTTCCTATAACAATATGATATTTTGCTCTCTCAACATGTGAATGGTATTTTGGACAAAAGCAAGTGCTGTTGATGGTAGGCTCAACCGAACTGAACATGACATTCGAAGAGGTCTAAACTACCTTGGACACCAGGGTTAGATAGGTCTCAAAGAGGTCTGGCTATAGGGTAGCTTCGACTCCAGCATGCGGCTGGAATGTGCAAACCGTGACCGTCTGTATCACCAGGCCCATGGACCACAGATGGTAGAATCGTACCGGGAAATCAGAGTCCAGGCTACAAAGAAGTTGTGGAAACAACCCGGCGGAGGGCGATTGCCTTTACATCTCCAGAACCAAAGTATGTTAGTGCCTACAACACTCAATCTCACCGGTCCCCTGACCGGTAAAACTTAGACCCCTGATGGAACTAAAGCGGGTTCCCTCCTCCTTAACCAGGCTTGGGACTGGCACGGCAATTGCCTTGAGTTTCCTTGGTAGGTTATATGGACAAGTTGTCGTGGCGGAGTTGCCTACTTTGAGGTCATGATGTTATTATATTGAAGAACGCGCTTCGTATCGAAATGCGACTGTTCTCGTCGGCGGCCAAAGAAGAAATGCTGAGTTTAATGAGCTAGGCGTTGTATTGACTTTGACACCAGATTAGCGTTTGCCTGAAGACTAACTATCTTCCGAGACCAATAAGCGTGTGCTATATTGACTAGGGATTAGTGTCAGGGCTGCTGTAGCAATTGAGATGGAAACTGCTGTAGTAATTAAAATGGCGGCTGCTGTCAAAAATAAGTAGGTATGTACCTGCTGAGGAAATAAGGGGATGTCAACGAAGCACGAATAGGCTCGGGCAGGGTAGGTTACAAATATACGAAAAAAAGCACTGGCTCAGTCCGTCCCCCGTCCCCATCCGATCATTTCCTATAACAATATGATATTTTGCTCTCTCAACATGTGAATGGTATTTTGGACAAAAGCAAGTGCTGTTGATGGTAGGCTCAACCGAACTGAACATGACATTCGAAGAGGTCTAAACTACCTTGGACACCAGGGTTAGATAGGTCTCAAAGAGGTCTGGCTATAGGGTAGCTTCGACTCCAGCATGCGGCTGGAATGTGCAAACCGTGACCGTCTGTATCACCAGGCCCATGGACCACAGATGGTAGAATCGTACCGGGAAATCAGAGTCCAGGCTACAAAGAAGTTGTGGAAACAACCCGGCGGAGGGCGATTGCCTTTACATCTCCAGAACCAAAGTATGTTAGTGCCTACAACACTCAATCTCACCGGTCCCCTGACCGGTAAAACTTAGACCCCTGATGGAACTAAAGCGGGTTCCCTCCTCCTTAACCAGGCTTGGGACTGGCACGGCAATTGCCTTGAGTTTCCTTGGTAGGTTATATGGACAAGTTGTCGTGGCGGAGTTGCCCACTTTGAGGTCATGATGTTATTATATTGAAGAACGCGCTTCGTATCGAAATGCGACTGTTCTCGTCGGCGGCCAAAGAAGAAATGCTGAGTTTAATGAGCTAGGCGTTGTATTGACTTTGACACCAGATTAGCGTTTGCCTGAAGACTAACTATCTTCCGAGACCAATAAGCGTGTGCTATATTGACTAGGGATTAGTGTCAGGGCTGCTGTAGCAATTGAGATGGAAACTGCTGTAGTAATTAAAATGGCGGCTGCTGTCAAAAATAAGTAGGTATGTACCTGCTGAGGAAATAAGGGGATGTCAACGAAGCACGAATAGGCTCGGGCAGGGTAGGTTACAAATATACGAAAAAAAGCACTGGCTCAGTCCGTCCCCCGTCCCCATCCGATCATTTCCTATAACAATATGATATTTTGCTCTCTCAACATGTGAATGGTATTTTGGACAAAAGCAAGTGCTGTTGATGGTAGGCTCAACCGAACTGAACATGACATTCGAAGAGGTCTAAACTACCTTGGACACCAGGGTTAGATAGGTCTCAAAGAGGTCTGGCTATAGGGTAGCTTCGACTCCAGCATGCGGCTGGAATGTGCAAACCGTGACCGTCTGTATCACCAGGCCCATGGACCACAGATGGTAGAATCGTACCGGGAAATCAGAGTCCAGGCTACAAAGAAGTTGTGGAAACAACCCGGCGGAGGGCGATTGCCTTTACATCTCCAGAACCAAAGTATGTTAGTGCCTACAACACTCAATCTCACCGGTCCCCTGACCGGTAAAACTTAGACCCCTGATGGAACTAAAGCGGGTTCCCTCCTCCTTAACCAGGCTTGGGACTGGCACGGCAATTGCCTTGAGTTTCCTTGGTAGGTTATATGGACAAGTTGTCGTGGCGGAGTTGCCTACTTTGAGGTCATGATGTTATTATATTGAAGAACGCGCTTCGTATCGAAATGCGACTGTTCTCGTCGGCGGCCAAAGAAGAAATGCTGAGTTTAATGAGCTAGGCGTTGTATTGACTTTGACACCAGATTAGCGTTTGCCTGAAGACTAACTATCTTCCGAGACCAATAAGCGTGTGCTATATTGACTAGGGATTAGTGTCAGGGCTGCTGTAGCAATTGAGATGGAAACTGCTGTAGTAATTAAAATGGCGGCTGCTGTCAAAAATAAGTAGGTATGTACCTGCTGAGGAAATAAGGGGATGTCAACGAAGCACGAATAGGCTCGGGCAGGGTAGGTTACAAATATACGAAAAAAAGCACTGGCTCAGTCCGTCCCCCGTCCCCATCCGATCATTTCCTATAACAATATGATATTTTGCTCTCTCAACATGTGAATGGTATTTTGGACAAAAGCAAGTGCTGTTGATGGTAGGCTCAACCGAACTGAACATGACATTCGAAGAGGTCTAAACTACCTTGGACACCAGGGTTAGATAGGTCTCAAAGAGGTCTGGCTATAGGGTAGCTTCGACTCCAGCATGCGGCTGGAATGTGCAAACCGTGACCGTCTGTATCACCAGGCCCATGGACCACAGATGGTAGAATCGTACCGGGAAATCAGAGTCCAGGCTACAAAGAAGTTGTGGAAACAACCCGGCGGAGGGCGATTGCCTTTACATCTCCAGAACCAAAGTATGTTAGTGCCTACAACACTCAATCTCACCGGTCCCCTGACCGGTAAAACTTAGACCCCTGATGGAACTAAAGCGGGTTCCCTCCTCCTTAACCAGGCTTGGGACTGGCACGGCAATTGCCTTGAGTTTCCTTGGTAGGTTATATGGACAAGTTGTCGTGGCGGAGTTGCCCACTTTGAGGTCATGATGTTATTATATTGAAGAACGCGCTTCGTATCGAAATGCGACTGTTCTCGTCGGCGGCCAAAGAAGAAATGCTGAGTTTAATGAGCTAGGCGTTGTATTGACTTTGACACCAGATTAGCGTTTGCCTGAAGACTAACTATCTTCCGAGACCAATAAGCGTGTGCTATATTGACTAGGGATTAGTGTCAGGGCTGCTGTAGCAATTGAGATGGAAACTGCTGTAGTAATTAAAATGGCGGCTGCTGTCAAAAATAAGTAGGTATGTACCTGCTGAGGAAATAAGGGGATGTCAACGAAGCACGAATAGGCTCGGGCAGGGTAGGTTACAAATATACGAAAAAAAGCACTGGCTCAGTCCGTCCCCCGTCCCCATCCGATCATTTCCTATAACAATATGATATTTTGCTCTCTCAACATGTGAATGGTATTTTGGACAAAAGCAAGTGCTGTTGATGGTAGGCTCAACCGAACTGAACATGACATTCGAAGAGGTCTAAACTACCTTGGACACCAGGGTTAGATAGGTCTCAAAGAGGTCTGGCTATAGGGTAGCTTCGACTCCAGCATGCGGCTGGAATGTGCAAACCGTGACCGTCTGTATCACCAGGCCCATGGACCACAGATGGTAGAATCGTACCGGGAAATCAGAGTCCAGGCTACAAAGAAGTTGTGGAAACAACCCGGCGGAGGGCGATTGCCTTTACATCTCCAGAACCAAAGTATGTTAGTGCCTACAACACTCAATCTCACCGGTCCCCTGACCGGTAAAACTTAGACCCCTGATGGAACTAAAGCGGGTTCCCTCCTCCTTAACCAGGCTTGGGACTGGCACGGCAATTGCCTTGAGTTTCCTTGGTAGGTTATATGGACAAGTTGTCGTGGCGGAGTTGCCTACTTTGAGGTCATGATGTTATTATATTGAAGAACGCGCTTCGTATCGAAATGCGACTGTTCTCGTCGGCGGCCAAAGAAGAAATGCTGAGTTTAATGAGCTAGGCGTTGTATTGACTTTGACACCAGATTAGCGTTTGCCTGAAGACTAACTATCTTCCGAGACCAATAAGCGTGTGCTATATTGACTAGGGATTAGTGTCAGGGCTGCTGTAGCAATTGAGATGGAAACTGCTGTAGTAATTAAAATGGCGGCTGCTGTCAAAAATAAGTAGGTATGTACCTGCTGAGGAAATAAGGGGATGTCAACGAAGCACGAATAGGCTCGGGCAGGGTAGGTTACAAATATACGAAAAAAAGCACTGGCTCAGTCCGTCCCCCGTCCCCATCCGATCATTTCCTATAACAATATGATATTTTGCTCTCTCAACATGTGAATGGTATTTTGGACAAAAGCAAGTGCTGTTGATGGTAGGCTCAACCGAACTGAACATGACATTCGAAGAGGTCTAAACTACCTTGGACACCAGGGTTAGATAGGTCTCAAAGAGGTCTGGCTATAGGGTAGCTTCGACTCCAGCATGCGGCTGGAATGTGCAAACCGTGACCGTCTGTATCACCAGGCCCATGGACCACAGATGGTAGAATCGTACCGGGAAATCAGAGTCCAGGCTACAAAGAAGTTGTGGAAACAACCCGGCGGAGGGCGATTGCCTTTACATCTCCAGAACCAAAGTATGTTAGTGCCTACAACACTCAATCTCACCGGTCCCCTGACCGGTAAAACTTAGACCCCTGATGGAACTAAAGCGGGTTCCCTCCTCCTTAACCAGGCTTGGGACTGGCACGGCAATTGCCTTGAGTTTCCTTGGTAGGTTATATGGACAAGTTGTCGTGGCGGAGTTGCCTACTTTGAGGTCATGATGTTATTATATTGAAGAACGCGCTTCGTATCGAAATGCGACTGTTCTCGTCGGCGGCCAAAGAAGAAATGCTGAGTTTAATGAGCTAGGCGTTGTATTGACTTTGACACCAGATTAGCGTTTGCCTGAAGACTAACTATCTTCCGAGACCAATAAGCGTGTGCTATATTGACTAGGGATTAGTGTCAGGGCTGCTGTAGCAATTGAGATGGAAACTGCTGTAGTAATTAAAATGGCGGCTGCTGTCAAAAATAAGTAGGTATGTACCTGCTGAGGAAATAAGGGGATGTCAACGAAGCACGAATAGGCTCGGGCAGGGTAGGTTACAAATATACGAAAAAAAGCACTGGCTCAGTCCGTCCCCCGTCCCCATCCGATCATTTCCTATAACAATATGATATTTTGCTCTCTCAACATGTGAATGGTATTTTGGACAAAAGCAAGTGCTGTTGATGGTAGGCTCAACCGAACTGAACATGACATTCGAAGAGGTCTAAACTACCTTGGACACCAGGGTTAGATAGGTCTCAAAGAGGTCTGGCTATAGGGTAGCTTCGACTCCAGCATGCGGCTGGAATGTGCAAACCGTGACCGTCTGTATCACCAGGCCCATGGACCACAGATGGTAGAATCGTACCGGGAAATCAGAGTCCAGGCTACAAAGAAGTTGTGGAAACAACCCGGCGGAGGGCGATTGCCTTTACATCTCCAGAACCAAAGTATGTTAGTGCCTACAACACTCAATCTCACCGGTCCCCTGACCGGTAAAACTTAGACCCCTGATGGAACTAAAGCGGGTTCCCTCCTCCTTAACCAGGCTTGGGACTGGCACGGCAATTGCCTTGAGTTTCCTTGGTAGGTTATATGGACAAGTTGTCGTGGCGGAGTTGCCTACTTTGAGGTCATGATGTTATTATATTGAAGAACGCGCTTCGTATCGAAATGCGACTGTTCTCGTCGGCGGCCAAAGAAGAAATGCTGAGTTTAATGAGCTAGGCGTTGTATTGACTTTGACACCAGATTAGCGTTTGCCTGAAGACTAACTATCTTCCGAGACCAATAAGCGTGTGCTATATTGACTAGGGATTAGTGTCAGGGCTGCTGTAGCAATTGAGATGGAAACTGCTGTAGTAATTAAAATGGCGGCTGCTGTCAAAAATAAGTAGGTATGTACCTGCTGAGGAAATAAGGGGATGTCAACGAAGCACGAATAGGCTCGGGCAGGGTAGGTTACAAATATACGAAAAAAAGCACTGGCTCAGTCCGTCCCCCGTCCCCATCCGATCATTTCCTATAACAATATGATATTTTGCTCTCTCAACATGTGAATGGTATTTTGGACAAAAGCAAGTGCTGTTGATGGTAGGCTCAACCGAACTGAACATGACATTCGAAGAGGTCTAAACTACCTTGGACACCAGGGTTAGATAGGTCTCAAAGAGGTCTGGCTATAGGGTAGCTTCGACTCCAGCATGCGGCTGGAATGTGCAAACCGTGACCGTCTGTATCACCAGGCCCATGGACCACAGATGGTAGAATCGTACCGGGAAATCAGAGTCCAGGCTACAAAGAAGTTGTGGAAACAACCCGGCGGAGGGCGATTGCCTTTACATCTCCAGAACCAAAGTATGTTAGTGCCTACAACACTCAATCTCACCGGTCCCCTGACCGGTAAAACTTAGACCCCTGATGGAACTAAAGCGGGTTCCCTCCTCCTTAACCAGGCTTGGGACTGGCACGGCAATTGCCTTGAGTTTCCTTGGTAGGTTATATGGACAAGTTGTCGTGGCGGAGTTGCCTACTTTGAGGTCATGATGTTATTATATTGAAGAACGCGCTTCGTATCGAAATGCGACTGTTCTCGTCGGCGGCCAAAGAAGAAATGCTGAGTTTAATGAGCTAGGCGTTGTATTGACTTTGACACCAGATTAGCGTTTGCCTGAAGACTAACTATCTTCCGAGACCAATAAGCGTGTGCTATATTGACTAGGGATTAGTGTCAGGGCTGCTGTAGCAATTGAGATGGAAACTGCTGTAGTAATTAAAATGGCGGCTGCTGTCAAAAATAAGTAGGTATGTACCTGCTGAGGAAATAAGGGAATGTCAACGAAGCACGAATAGGCTCGGGCAGGGTAGGTTACAAATATACGAAAAAAAGCACTGGCTCAGTCCGTCCCCCGTCCCCATCCGATCATTTCCTATAACAATATGATATTTTGCTCTCTCAACATGTGAATGGTATTTTGGACAAAAGCAAGTGCTGTTGATGGTAGGCTCAACCGAACTGAACATGACATTCGAAGAGGTCTAAACTACCTTGGACACCAGGGTTAGATAGGTCTCAAAGAGGTCTGGCTATAGGGTAGCTTCGACTCCAGCATGCGGCTGGAATGTGCAAACCGTGACCGTCTGTATCACCAGGCCCATGGACCACAGATGGTAGAATCGTACCGGGAAATCAGAGTCCAGGCTACAAAGAAGTTGTGGAAACAACCCGGCGGAGGGCGATTGCCTTTACATCTCCAGAACCAAAGTATGTTAGTGCCTACAACACTCAATCTCACCGGTCCCCTGACCGGTAAAACTTAGACCCCTGATGGAACTAAAGCGGGTTCCCTCCTCCTTAACCAGGCTTGGGACTGGCACGGCAATTGCCTTGAGTTTCCTTGGTAGGTTATATGGACAAGTTGTCGTGGCGGAGTTGCCCACTTTGAGGTCATGATGTTATTATATTGAAGAACGCGCTTCGTATCGAAATGCGACTGTTCTCGTCGGCGGCCAAAGAAGAAATGCTGAGTTTAATGAGCTAGGCGTTGTATTGACTTTGACACCAGATTAGCGTTTGCCTGAAGACTAACTATCTTCCGAGACCAATAAGCGTGTGCTATATTGACTAGGGATTAGTGTCAGGGCTGCTGTAGCAATTGAGATGGAAACTGCTGTAGTAATTAAAATGGCGGCTGCTGTCAAAAATAAGTAGGTATGTACCTGCTGAGGAAATAAGGGGATGTCAACGAAGCACGAATAGGCTCGGGCAGGGTAGGTTACAAATATACGAAAAAAAGCACTGGCTCAGTCCGTCCCCCGTCCCCATCCGATCATTTCCTATAACAATATGATATTTTGCTCTCTCAACATGTGAATGGTATTTTGGACAAAAGCAAGTGCTGTTGATGGTAGGCTCAACCGAACTGAACATGACATTCGAAGAGGTCTAAACTACCTTGGACACCAGGGTTAGATAGGTCTCAAAGAGGTCTGGCTATAGGGTAGCTTCGACTCCAGCATGCGGCTGGAATGTGCAAACCGTGACCGTCTGTATCACCAGGCCCATGGACCACAGATGGTAGAATCGTACCGGGAAATCAGAGTCCAGGCTACAAAGAAGTTGTGGAAACAACCCGGCGGAGGGCGATTGCCTTTACATCTCCAGAACCAAAGTATGTTAGTGCCTACAACACTCAATCTCACCGGTCCCCTGACCGGTAAAACTTAGACCCCTGATGGAACTAAAGCGGGTTCCCTCCTCCTTAACCAGGCTTGGGACTGGCACGGCAATTGCCTTGAGTTTCCTTGGTAGGTTATATGGACAAGTTGTCGTGGCGGAGTTGCCCACTTTGAGGTCATGATGTTATTATATTGAAGAACGCGCTTCGTATCGAAATGCGACTGTTCTCGTCGGCGGCCAAAGAAGAAATGCTGAGTTTAATGAGCTAGGCGTTGTATTGACTTTGACACCAGATTAGCGTTTGCCTGAAGACTAACTATCTTCCGAGACCAATAAGCGTGTGCTATATTGACTAGGGATTAGTGTCAGGGCTGCTGTAGCAATTGAGATGGAAACTGCTGTAGTAATTAAAATGGCGGCTGCTGTCAAAAATAAGTAGGTATGTACCTGCTGAGGAAATAAGGGGATGTCAACGAAGCACGAATAGGCTCGGGCAGGGTAGGTTACAAATATACGAAAAAAAGCACTGGCTCAGTCCGTCCCCCGTCCCCATCCGATCATTTCCTATAACAATATGATATTTTGCTCTCTCAACATGTGAATGGTATTTTGGACAAAAGCAAGTGCTGTTGATGGTAGGCTCAACCGAACTGAACATGACATTCGAAGAGGTCTAAACTACCTTGGACACCAGGGTTAGATAGGTCTCAAAGAGGTCTGGCTATAGGGTAGCTTCGACTCCAGCATGCGGCTGGAATGTGCAAACCGTGACCGTCTGTATCACCAGGCCCATGGACCACAGATGGTAGAATCGTACCGGGAAATCAGAGTCCAGGCTACAAAGAAGTTGTGGAAACAACCCGGCGGAGGGCGATTGCCTTTACATCTCCAGAACCAAAGTATGTTAGTGCCTACAACACTCAATCTCACCGGTCCCCTGACCGGTAAAACTTAGACCCCTGATGGAACTAAAGCGGGTTCCCTCCTCCTTAACCAGGCTTGGGACTGGCACGGCAATTGCCTTGAGTTTCCTTGGTAGGTTATATGGACAAGTTGTCGTGGCGGAGTTGCCTACTTTGAGGTCATGATGTTATTATATTGAAGAACGCGCTTCGTATCGAAATGCGACTGTTCTCGTCGGCGGCCAAAGAAGAAATGCTGAGTTTAATGAGCTAGGCGTTGTATTGACTTTGACACCAGATTAGCGTTTGCCTGAAGACTAACTATCTTCCGAGACCAATAAGCGTGTGCTATATTGACTAGGGATTAGTGTCAGGGCTGCTGTAGCAATTGAGATGGAAACTGCTGTAGTAATTAAAATGGCGGCTGCTGTCAAAAATAAGTAGGTATGTACCTGCTGAGGAAATAAGGGGATGTCAACGAAGCACGAATAGGCTCGGGCAGGGTAGGTTACAAATATACGAAAAAAAGCACTGGCTCAGTCCGTCCCCCGTCCCCATCCGATCATTTCCTATAACAATATGATATTTTGCTCTCTCAACATGTGAATGGTATTTTGGACAAAAGCAAGTGCTGTTGATGGTAGGCTCAACCGAACTGAACATGACATTCGAAGAGGTCTAAACTACCTTGGACACCAGGGTTAGATAGGTCTCAAAGAGGTCTGGCTATAGGGTAGCTTCGACTCCAGCATGCGGCTGGAATGTGCAAACCGTGACCGTCTGTATCACCAGGCCCATGGACCACAGATGGTAGAATCGTACCGGGAAATCAGAGTCCAGGCTACAAAGAAGTTGTGGAAACAACCCGGCGGAGGGCGATTGCCTTTACATCTCCAGAACCAAAGTATGTTAGTGCCTACAACACTCAATCTCACCGGTCCCCTGACCGGTAAAACTTAGACCCCTGATGGAACTAAAGCGGGTTCCCTCCTCCTTAACCAGGCTTGGGACTGGCACGGCAATTGCCTTGAGTTTCCTTGGTAGGTTATATGGACAAGTTGTCGTGGCGGAGTTGCCTACTTTGAGGTCATGATGTTATTATATTGAAGAACGCGCTTCGTATCGAAATGCGACTGTTCTCGTCGGCGGCCAAAGAAGAAATGCTGAGTTTAATGAGCTAGGCGTTGTATTGACTTTGACACCAGATTAGCGTTTGCCTGAAGACTAACTATCTTCCGAGACCAATAAGCGTGTGCTATATTGACTAGGGATTAGTGTCAGGGCTGCTGTAGCAATTGAGATGGAAACTGCTGTAGTAATTAAAATGGCGGCTGCTGTCAAAAATAAGTAGGTATGTACCTGCTGAGGAAATAAGGGGATGTCAACGAAGCACGAATAGGCTCGGGCAGGGTAGGTTACAAATATACGAAAAAAAGCACTGGCTCAGTCCGTCCCCCGTCCCCATCCGATCATTTCCTATAACAATATGATATTTTGCTCTCTCAACATGTGAATGGTATTTTGGACAAAAGCAAGTGCTGTTGATGGTAGGCTCAACCGAACTGAACATGACATTCGAAGAGGTCTAAACTACCTTGGACACCAGGGTTAGATAGGTCTCAAAGAGGTCTGGCTATAGGGTAGCTTCGACTCCAGCATGCGGCTGGAATGTGCAAACCGTGACCGTCTGTATCACCAGGCCCATGGACCACAGATGGTAGAATCGTACCGGGAAATCAGAGTCCAGGCTACAAAGAAGTTGTGGAAACAACCCGGCGGAGGGCGATTGCCTTTACATCTCCAGAACCAAAGTATGTTAGTGCCTACAACACTCAATCTCACCGGTCCCCTGACCGGTAAAACTTAGACCCCTGATGGAACTAAAGCGGGTTCCCTCCTCCTTAACCAGGCTTGGGACTGGCACGGCAATTGCCTTGAGTTTCCTTGGTAGGTTATATGGACAAGTTGTCGTGGCGGAGTTGCCTACTTTGAGGTCATGATGTTATTATATTGAAGAACGCGCTTCGTATCGAAATGCGACTGTTCTCGTCGGCGGCCAAAGAAGAAATGCTGAGTTTAATGAGCTAGGCGTTGTATTGACTTTGACACCAGATTAGCGTTTGCCTGAAGACTAACTATCTTCCGAGACCAATAAGCGTGTGCTATATTGACTAGGGATTAGTGTCAGGGCTGCTGTAGCAATTGAGATGGAAACTGCTGTAGTAATTAAAATGGCGGCTGCTGTCAAAAATAAGTAGGTATGTACCTGCTGAGGAAATAAGGGGATGTCAACGAAGCACGAATAGGCTCGGGCAGGGTAGGTTACAAATATACGAAAAAAAGCACTGGCTCAGTCCGTCCCCCGTCCCCATCCGATCATTTCCTATAACAATATGATATTTTGCTCTCTCAACATGTGAATGGTATTTTGGACAAAAGCAAGTGCTGTTGATGGTAGGCTCAACCGAACTGAACATGACATTCGAAGAGGTCTAAACTACCTTGGACACCAGGGTTAGATAGGTCTCAAAGAGGTCTGGCTATAGGGTAGCTTCGACTCCAGCATGCGGCTGGAATGTGCAAACCGTGACCGTCTGTATCACCAGGCCCATGGACCACAGATGGTAGAATCGTACCGGGAAATCAGAGTCCAGGCTACAAAGAAGTTGTGGAAACAACCCGGCGGAGGGCGATTGCCTTTACATCTCCAGAACCAAAGTATGTTAGTGCCTACAACACTCAATCTCACCGGTCCCCTGACCGGTAAAACTTAGACCCCTGATGGAACTAAAGCGGGTTCCCTCCTCCTTAACCAGGCTTGGGACTGGCACGGCAATTGCCTTGAGTTTCCTTGGTAGGTTATATGGACAAGTTGTCGTGGCGGAGTTGCCTACTTTGAGGTCATGATGTTATTATATTGAAGAACGCGCTTCGTATCGAAATGCGACTGTTCTCGTCGGCGGCCAAAGAAGAAATGCTGAGTTTAATGAGCTAGGCGTTGTATTGACTTTGACACCAGATTAGCGTTTGCCTGAAGACTAACTATCTTCCGAGACCAATAAGCGTGTGCTATATTGACTAGGGATTAGTGTCAGGGCTGCTGTAGCAATTGAGATGGAAACTGCTGTAGTAATTAAAATGGCGGCTGCTGTCAAAAATAAGTAGGTATGTACCTGCTGAGGAAATAAGGGGATGTCAACGAAGCACGAATAGGCTCGGGCAGGGTAGGTTACAAATATACGAAAAAAAGCACTGGCTCAGTCCGTCCCCCGTCCCCATCCGATCATTTCCTATAACAATATGATATTTTGCTCTCTCAACATGTGAATGGTATTTTGGACAAAAGCAAGTGCTGTTGATGGTAGGCTCAACCGAACTGAACATGACATTCGAAGAGGTCTAAACTACCTTGGACACCAGGGTTAGATAGGTCTCAAAGAGGTCTGGCTATAGGGTAGCTTCGACTCCAGCATGCGGCTGGAATGTGCAAACCGTGACCGTCTGTATCACCAGGCCCATGGACCACAGATGGTAGAATCGTACCGGGAAATCAGAGTCCAGGCTACAAAGAAGTTGTGGAAACAACCCGGCGGAGGGCGATTGCCTTTACATCTCCAGAACCAAAGTATGTTAGTGCCTACAACACTCAATCTCACCGGTCCCCTGACCGGTAAAACTTAGACCCCTGATGGAACTAAAGCGGGTTCCCTCCTCCTTAACCAGGCTTGGGACTGGCACGGCAATTGCCTTGAGTTTCCTTGGTAGGTTATATGGACAAGTTGTCGTGGCGGAGTTGCCTACTTTGAGGTCATGATGTTATTATATTGAAGAACGCGCTTCGTATCGAAATGCGACTGTTCTCGTCGGCGGCCAAAGAAGAAATGCTGAGTTTAATGAGCTAGGCGTTGTATTGACTTTGACACCAGATTAGCGTTTGCCTGAAGACTAACTATCTTCCGAGACCAATAAGCGTGTGCTATATTGACTAGGGATTAGTGTCAGGGCTGCTGTAGCAATTGAGATGGAAACTGCTGTAGTAATTAAAATGGCGGCTGCTGTCAAAAATAAGTAGGTATGTACCTGCTGAGGAAATAAGGGGATGTCAACGAAGCACGAATAGGCTCGGGCAGGGTAGGTTACAAATATACGAAAAAAAGCACTGGCTCAGTCCGTCCCCCGTCCCCATCCGATCATTTCCTATAACAATATGATATTTTGCTCTCTCAACATGTGAATGGTATTTTGGACAAAAGCAAGTGCTGTTGATGGTAGGCTCAACCGAACTGAACATGACATTCGAAGAGGTCTAAACTACCTTGGACACCAGGGTTAGATAGGTCTCAAAGAGGTCTGGCTATAGGGTAGCTTCGACTCCAGCATGCGGCTGGAATGTGCAAACCGTGACCGTCTGTATCACCAGGCCCATGGACCACAGATGGTAGAATCGTACCGGGAAATCAGAGTCCAGGCTACAAAGAAGTTGTGGAAACAACCCGGCGGAGGGCGATTGCCTTTACATCTCCAGAACCAAAGTATGTTAGTGCCTACAACACTCAATCTCACCGGTCCCCTGACCGGTAAAACTTAGACCCCTGATGGAACTAAAGCGGGTTCCCTCCTCCTTAACCAGGCTTGGGACTGGCACGGCAATTGCCTTGAGTTTCCTTGGTAGGTTATATGGACAAGTTGTCGTGGCGGAGTTGCCTACTTTGAGGTCATGATGTTATTATATTGAAGAACGCGCTTCGTATCGAAATGCGACTGTTCTCGTCGGCGGCCAAAGAAGAAATGCTGAGTTTAATGAGCTAGGCGTTGTATTGACTTTGACACCAGATTAGCGTTTGCCTGAAGACTAACTATCTTCCGAGACCAATAAGCGTGTGCTATATTGACTAGGGATTAGTGTCAGGGCTGCTGTAGCAATTGAGATGGAAACTGCTGTAGTAATTAAAATGGCGGCTGCTGTCAAAAATAAGTAGGTATGTACCTGCTGAGGAAATAAGGGGATGTCAACGAAGCACGAATAGGCTCGGGCAGGGTAGGTTACAAATATACGAAAAAAAGCACTGGCTCAGTCCGTCCCCCGTCCCCATCCGATCATTTCCTATAACAATATGATATTTTGCTCTCTCAACATGTGAATGGTATTTTGGACAAAAGCAAGTGCTGTTGATGGTAGGCTCAACCGAACTGAACATGACATTCGAAGAGGTCTAAACTACCTTGGACACCAGGGTTAGATAGGTCTCAAAGAGGTCTGGCTATAGGGTAGCTTCGACTCCAGCATGCGGCTGGAATGTGCAAACCGTGACCGTCTGTATCACCAGGCCCATGGACCACAGATGGTAGAATCGTACCGGGAAATCAGAGTCCAGGCTACAAAGAAGTTGTGGAAACAACCCGGCGGAGGGCGATTGCCTTTACATCTCCAGAACCAAAGTATGTTAGTGCCTACAACACTCAATCTCACCGGTCCCCTGACCGGTAAAACTTAGACCCCTGATGGAACTAAAGCGGGTTCCCTCCTCCTTAACCAGGCTTGGGACTGGCACGGCAATTGCCTTGAGTTTCCTTGGTAGGTTATATGGACAAGTTGTCGTGGCGGAGTTGCCTACTTTGAGGTCATGATGTTATTATATTGAAGAACGCGCTTCGTATCGAAATGCGACTGTTCTCGTCGGCGGCCAAAGAAGAAATGCTGAGTTTAATGAGCTAGGCGTTGTATTGACTTTGACACCAGATTAGCGTTTGCCTGAAGACTAACTATCTTCCGAGACCAATAAGCGTGTGCTATATTGACTAGGGATTAGTGTCAGGGCTGCTGTAGCAATTGAGATGGAAACTGCTGTAGTAATTAAAATGGCGGCTGCTGTCAAAAATAAGTAGGTATGTACCTGCTGAGGAAATAAGGGGATGTCAACGAAGCACGAATAGGCTCGGGCAGGGTAGGTTACAAATATACGAAAAAAAGCACTGGCTCAGTCCGTCCCCCGTCCCCATCCGATCATTTCCTATAACAATATGATATTTTGCTCTCTCAACATGTGAATGGTATTTTGGACAAAAGCAAGTGCTGTTGATGGTAGGCTCAACCGAACTGAACATGACATTCGAAGAGGTCTAAACTACCTTGGACACCAGGGTTAGATAGGTCTCAAAGAGGTCTGGCTATAGGGTAGCTTCGACTCCAGCATGCGGCTGGAATGTGCAAACCGTGACCGTCTGTATCACCAGGCCCATGGACCACAGATGGTAGAATCGTACCGGGAAATCAGAGTCCAGGCTACAAAGAAGTTGTGGAAACAACCCGGCGGAGGGCGATTGCCTTTACATCTCCAGAACCAAAGTATGTTAGTGCCTACAACACTCAATCTCACCGGTCCCCTGACCGGTAAAACTTAGACCCCTGATGGAACTAAAGCGGGTTCCCTCCTCCTTAACCAGGCTTGGGACTGGCACGGCAATTGCCTTGAGTTTCCTTGGTAGGTTATATGGACAAGTTGTCGTGGCGGAGTTGCCTACTTTGAGGTCATGATGTTATTATATTGAAGAACGCGCTTCGTATCGAAATGCGACTGTTCTCGTCGGCGGCCAAAGAAGAAATGCTGAGTTTAATGAGCTAGGCGTTGTATTGACTTTGACACCAGATTAGCGTTTGCCTGAAGACTAACTATCTTCCGAGACCAATAAGCGTGTGCTATATTGACTAGGGATTAGTGTCAGGGCTGCTGTAGCAATTGAGATGGAAACTGCTGTAGTAATTAAAATGGCGGCTGCTGTCAAAAATAAGTAGGTATGTACCTGCTGAGGAAATAAGGGGATGTCAACGAAGCACGAATAGGCTCGGGCAGGGTAGGTTACAAATATACGAAAAAAAGCACTGGCTCAGTCCGTCCCCCGTCCCCATCCGATCATTTCCTATAACAATATGATATTTTGCTCTCTCAACATGTGAATGGTATTTTGGACAAAAGCAAGTGCTGTTGATGGTAGGCTCAACCGAACTGAACATGACATTCGAAGAGGTCTAAACTACCTTGGACACCAGGGTTAGATAGGTCTCAAAGAGGTCTGGCTATAGGGTAGCTTCGACTCCAGCATGCGGCTGGAATGTGCAAACCGTGACCGTCTGTATCACCAGGCCCATGGACCACAGATGGTAGAATCGTACCGGGAAATCAGAGTCCAGGCTACAAAGAAGTTGTGGAAACAACCCGGCGGAGGGCGATTGCCTTTACATCTCCAGAACCAAAGTATGTTAGTGCCTACAACACTCAATCTCACCGGTCCCCTGACCGGTAAAACTTAGACCCCTGATGGAACTAAAGCGGGTTCCCTCCTCCTTAACCAGGCTTGGGACTGGCACGGCAATTGCCTTGAGTTTCCTTGGTAGGTTATATGGACAAGTTGTCGTGGCGGAGTTGCCTACTTTGAGGTCATGATGTTATTATATTGAAGAACGCGCTTCGTATCGAAATGCGACTGTTCTCGTCGGCGGCCAAAGAAGAAATGCTGAGTTTAATGAGCTAGGCGTTGTATTGACTTTGACACCAGATTAGCGTTTGCCTGAAGACTAACTATCTTCCGAGACCAATAAGCGTGTGCTATATTGACTAGGGATTAGTGTCAGGGCTGCTGTAGCAATTGAGATGGAAACTGCTGTAGTAATTAAAATGGCGGCTGCTGTCAAAAATAAGTAGGTATGTACCTGCTGAGGAAATAAGGGGATGTCAACGAAGCACGAATAGGCTCGGGCAGGGTAGGTTACAAATATACGAAAAAAAGCACTGGCTCAGTCCGTCCCCCGTCCCCATCCGATCATTTCCTATAACAATATGATATTTTGCTCTCTCAACATGTGAATGGTATTTTGGACAAAAGCAAGTGCTGTTGATGGTAGGCTCAACCGAACTGAACATGACATTCGAAGAGGTCTAAACTACCTTGGACACCAGGGTTAGATAGGTCTCAAAGAGGTCTGGCTATAGGGTAGCTTCGACTCCAGCATGCGGCTGGAATGTGCAAACCGTGACCGTCTGTATCACCAGGCCCATGGACCACAGATGGTAGAATCGTACCGGGAAATCAGAGTCCAGGCTACAAAGAAGTTGTGGAAACAACCCGGCGGAGGGCGATTGCCTTTACATCTCCAGAACCAAAGTATGTTAGTGCCTACAACACTCAATCTCACCGGTCCCCTGACCGGTAAAACTTAGACCCCTGATGGAACTAAAGCGGGTTCCCTCCTCCTTAACCAGGCTTGGGACTGGCACGGCAATTGCCTTGAGTTTCCTTGGTAGGTTATATGGACAAGTTGTCGTGGCGGAGTTGCCTACTTTGAGGTCATGATGTTATTATATTGAAGAACGCGCTTCGTATCGAAATGCGACTGTTCTCGTCGGCGGCCAAAGAAGAAATGCTGAGTTTAATGAGCTAGGCGTTGTATTGACTTTGACACCAGATTAGCGTTTGCCTGAAGACTAACTATCTTCCGAGACCAATAAGCGTGTGCTATATTGACTAGGGATTAGTGTCAGGGCTGCTGTAGCAATTGAGATGGAAACTGCTGTAGTAATTAAAATGGCGGCTGCTGTCAAAAATAAGTAGGTATGTACCTGCTGAGGAAATAAGGGGATGTCAACGAAGCACGAATAGGCTCGGGCAGGGTAGGTTACAAATATACGAAAAAAAGCACTGGCTCAGTCCGTCCCCCGTCCCCATCCGATCATTTCCTATAACAATATGATATTTTGCTCTCTCAACATGTGAATGGTATTTTGGACAAAAGCAAGTGCTGTTGATGGTAGGCTCAACCGAACTGAACATGACATTCGAAGAGGTCTAAACTACCTTGGACACCAGGGTTAGATAGGTCTCAAAGAGGTCTGGCTATAGGGTAGCTTCGACTCCAGCATGCGGCTGGAATGTGCAAACCGTGACCGTCTGTATCACCAGGCCCATGGACCACAGATGGTAGAATCGTACCGGGAAATCAGAGTCCAGGCTACAAAGAAGTTGTGGAAACAACCCGGCGGAGGGCGATTGCCTTTACATCTCCAGAACCAAAGTATGTTAGTGCCTACAACACTCAATCTCACCGGTCCCCTGACCGGTAAAACTTAGACCCCTGATGGAACTAAAGCGGGTTCCCTCCTCCTTAACCAGGCTTGGGACTGGCACGGCAATTGCCTTGAGTTTCCTTGGTAGGTTATATGGACAAGTTGTCGTGGCGGAGTTGCCTACTTTGAGGTCATGATGTTATTATATTGAAGAACGCGCTTCGTATCGAAATGCGACTGTTCTCGTCGGCGGCCAAAGAAGAAATGCTGAGTTTAATGAGCTAGGCGTTGTATTGACTTTGACACCAGATTAGCGTTTGCCTGAAGACTAACTATCTTCCGAGACCAATAAGCGTGTGCTATATTGACTAGGGATTAGTGTCAGGGCTGCTGTAGCAATTGAGATGGAAACTGCTGTAGTAATTAAAATGGCGGCTGCTGTCAAAAATAAGTAGGTATGTACCTGCTGAGGAAATAAGGGGATGTCAACGAAGCACGAATAGGCTCGGGCAGGGTAGGTTACAAATATACGAAAAAAAGCACTGGCTCAGTCCGTCCCCCGTCCCCATCCGATCATTTCCTATAACAATATGATATTTTGCTCTCTCAACATGTGAATGGTATTTTGGACAAAAGCAAGTGCTGTTGATGGTAGGCTCAACCGAACTGAACATGACATTCGAAGAGGTCTAAACTACCTTGGACACCAGGGTTAGATAGGTCTCAAAGAGGTCTGGCTATAGGGTAGCTTCGACTCCAGCATGCGGCTGGAATGTGCAAACCGTGACCGTCTGTATCACCAGGCCCATGGACCACAGATGGTAGAATCGTACCGGGAAATCAGAGTCCAGGCTACAAAGAAGTTGTGGAAACAACCCGGCGGAGGGCGATTGCCTTTACATCTCCAGAACCAAAGTATGTTAGTGCCTACAACACTCAATCTCACCGGTCCCCTGACCGGTAAAACTTAGACCCCTGATGGAACTAAAGCGGGTTCCCTCCTCCTTAACCAGGCTTGGGACTGGCACGGCAATTGCCTTGAGTTTCCTTGGTAGGTTATATGGACAAGTTGTCGTGGCGGAGTTGCCTACTTTGAGGTCATGATGTTATTATATTGAAGAACGCGCTTCGTATCGAAATGCGACTGTTCTCGTCGGCGGCCAAAGAAGAAATGCTGAGTTTAATGAGCTAGGCGTTGTATTGACTTTGACACCAGATTAGCGTTTGCCTGAAGACTAACTATCTTCCGAGACCAATAAGCGTGTGCTATATTGACTAGGGATTAGTGTCAGGGCTGCTGTAGCAATTGAGATGGAAACTGCTGTAGTAATTAAAATGGCGGCTGCTGTCAAAAATAAGTAGGTATGTACCTGCTGAGGAAATAAGGGGATGTCAACGAAGCACGAATAGGCTCGGGCAGGGTAGGTTACAAATATACGAAAAAAAGCACTGGCTCAGTCCGTCCCCCGTCCCCATCCGATCATTTCCTATAACAATATGATATTTTGCTCTCTCAACATGTGAATGGTATTTTGGACAAAAGCAAGTGCTGTTGATGGTAGGCTCAACCGAACTGAACATGACATTCGAAGAGGTCTAAACTACCTTGGACACCAGGGTTAGATAGGTCTCAAAGAGGTCTGGCTATAGGGTAGCTTCGACTCCAGCATGCGGCTGGAATGTGCAAACCGTGACCGTCTGTATCACCAGGCCCATGGACCACAGATGGTAGAATCGTACCGGGAAATCAGAGTCCAGGCTACAAAGAAGTTGTGGAAACAACCCGGCGGAGGGCGATTGCCTTTACATCTCCAGAACCAAAGTATGTTAGTGCCTACAACACTCAATCTCACCGGTCCCCTGACCGGTAAAACTTAGACCCCTGATGGAACTAAAGCGGGTTCCCTCCTCCTTAACCAGGCTTGGGACTGGCACGGCAATTGCCTTGAGTTTCCTTGGTAGGTTATATGGACAAGTTGTCGTGGCGGAGTTGCCTACTTTGAGGTCATGATGTTATTATATTGAAGAACGCGCTTCGTATCGAAATGCGACTGTTCTCGTCGGCGGCCAAAGAAGAAATGCTGAGTTTAATGAGCTAGGCGTTGTATTGACTTTGACACCAGATTAGCGTTTGCCTGAAGACTAACTATCTTCCGAGACCAATAAGCGTGTGCTATATTGACTAGGGATTAGTGTCAGGGCTGCTGTAGCAATTGAGATGGAAACTGCTGTAGTAATTAAAATGGCGGCTGCTGTCAAAAATAAGTAGGTATGTACCTGCTGAGGAAATAAGGGGATGTCAACGAAGCACGAATAGGCTCGGGCAGGGTAGGTTACAAATATACGAAAAAAAGCACTGGCTCAGTCCGTCCCCCGTCCCCATCCGATCATTTCCTATAACAATATGATATTTTGCTCTCTCAACATGTGAATGGTATTTTGGACAAAAGCAAGTGCTGTTGATGGTAGGCTCAACCGAACTGAACATGACATTCGAAGAGGTCTAAACTACCTTGGACACCAGGGTTAGATAGGTCTCAAAGAGGTCTGGCTATAGGGTAGCTTCGACTCCAGCATGCGGCTGGAATGTGCAAACCGTGACCGTCTGTATCACCAGGCCCATGGACCACAGATGGTAGAATCGTACCGGGAAATCAGAGTCCAGGCTACAAAGAAGTTGTGGAAACAACCCGGCGGAGGGCGATTGCCTTTACATCTCCAGAACCAAAGTATGTTAGTGCCTACAACACTCAATCTCACCGGTCCCCTGACCGGTAAAACTTAGACCCCTGATGGAACTAAAGCGGGTTCCCTCCTCCTTAACCAGGCTTGGGACTGGCACGGCAATTGCCTTGAGTTTCCTTGGTAGGTTATATGGACAAGTTGTCGTGGCGGAGTTGCCTACTTTGAGGTCATGATGTTATTATATTGAAGAACGCGCTTCGTATCGAAATGCGACTGTTCTCGTCGGCGGCCAAAGAAGAAATGCTGAGTTTAATGAGCTAGGCGTTGTATTGACTTTGACACCAGATTAGCGTTTGCCTGAAGACTAACTATCTTCCGAGACCAATAAGCGTGTGCTATATTGACTAGGGATTAGTGTCAGGGCTGCTGTAGCAATTGAGATGGAAACTGCTGTAGTAATTAAAATGGCGGCTGCTGTCAAAAATAAGTAGGTATGTACCTGCTGAGGAAATAAGGGGATGTCAACGAAGCACGAATAGGCTCGGGCAGGGTAGGTTACAAATATACGAAAAAAAGCACTGGCTCAGTCCGTCCCCCGTCCCCATCCGATCATTTCCTATAACAATATGATATTTTGCTCTCTCAACATGTGAATGGTATTTTGGACAAAAGCAAGTGCTGTTGATGGTAGGCTCAACCGAACTGAACATGACATTCGAAGAGGTCTAAACTACCTTGGACACCAGGGTTAGATAGGTCTCAAAGAGGTCTGGCTATAGGGTAGCTTCGACTCCAGCATGCGGCTGGAATGTGCAAACCGTGACCGTCTGTATCACCAGGCCCATGGACCACAGATGGTAGAATCGTACCGGGAAATCAGAGTCCAGGCTACAAAGAAGTTGTGGAAACAACCCGGCGGAGGGCGATTGCCTTTACATCTCCAGAACCAAAGTATGTTAGTGCCTACAACACTCAATCTCACCGGTCCCCTGACCGGTAAAACTTAGACCCCTGATGGAACTAAAGCGGGTTCCCTCCTCCTTAACCAGGCTTGGGACTGGCACGGCAATTGCCTTGAGTTTCCTTGGTAGGTTATATGGACAAGTTGTCGTGGCGGAGTTGCCTACTTTGAGGTCATGATGTTATTATATTGAAGAACGCGCTTCGTATCGAAATGCGACTGTTCTCGTCGGCGGCCAAAGAAGAAATGCTGAGTTTAATGAGCTAGGCGTTGTATTGACTTTGACACCAGATTAGCGTTTGCCTGAAGACCAATAAGCGTGTGCTATATTGACTAGGGATTAGTGTCAGGGCTGCTGTAGCAATTGAGATGGAAACTGCTGTAGTAATTAAAATGGCGGCTGCTGTCAAAAATAAGTAGGTATGTACCTGCTGAGGAAATAAGGGGATGTCAACGAAGCACGAATAGGCTCGGGCAGGGTAGGTTACAAATATACGAAAAAAAGCACTGGCTCAGTCCGTCCCCCGTCCCCATCCGATCATTTCCTATAACAATATGATATTTTGCTCTCTCAACATGTGAATGGTATTTTGGACAAAAGCAAGTGCTGTTGATGGTAGGCTCAACCGAACTGAACATGACATTCGAAGAGGTCTAAACTACCTTGGACACCAGGGTTAGATAGGTCTCAAAGAGGTCTGGCTATAGGGTAGCTTCGACTCCAGCATGCGGCTGGAATGTGCAAACCGTGACCGTCTGTATCACCAGGCCCATGGACCACAGATGGTAGAATCGTACCGGGAAATCAGAGTCCAGGCTACAAAGAAGTTGTGGAAACAACCCGGCGGAGGGCGATTGCCTTTACATCTCCAGAACCAAAGTATGTTAGTGCCTACAACACTCAATCTCACCGGTCCCCTGACCGGTAAAACTTAGACCCCTGATGGAACTAAAGCGGGTTCCCTCCTCCTTAACCAGGCTTGGGACTGGCACGGCAATTGCCTTGAGTTTCCTTGGTAGGTTATATGGACAAGTTGTCGTGGCGGAGTTGCCTACTTTGAGGTCATGATGTTATTATATTGAAGAACGCGCTTCGTATCGAAATGCGACTGTTCTCGTCGGCGGCCAAAGAAGAAATGCTGAGTTTAATGAGCTAGGCGTTGTATTGACTTTGACACCAGATTAGCGTTTGCCTGAAGACTAACTATCTTCCGAGACCAATAAGCGTGTGCTATATTGACTAGGGATTAGTGTCAGGGCTGCTGTAGCAATTGAGATGGAAACTGCTGTAGTAATTAAAATGGCGGCTGCTGTCAAAAATAAGTAGGTATGTACCTGCTGAGGAAATAAGGGGATGTCAACGAAGCACGAATAGGCTCGGGCAGGGTAGGTTACAAATATACGAAAAAAAGCACTGGCTCAGTCCGTCCCCCGTCCCCATCCGATCATTTCCTATAACAATATGATATTTTGCTCTCTCAACATGTGAATGGTATTTTGGACAAAAGCAAGTGCTGTTGATGGTAGGCTCAACCGAACTGAACATGACATTCGAAGAGGTCTAAACTACCTTGGACACCAGGGTTAGATAGGTCTCAAAGAGGTCTGGTTATAGGGTAGCTTCGACTCCAGCATGCGGCTGGAATGTGCAAACCGTGACCGTCTGTATCACCAGGACCATGGACCACAGATGGTAGCACCGTACCGGGAAATCAGAGTCCAGGCTACAAAGAAGTTGTGGAAACAACCCGGCGGAGGGCGATTGCCTTTACATCTCCAGAACCTAAGTATGTCAGTGCCTACAACACTCAATCTCACCGGTCCCCTGACCGGTAAAAACTAGACCCCTGATGGAACTAAAGCGGGTTCCCTCCTCCTTAACCAGGCTTGGGACTGGCACGGCAATTGCCTTGAGTTTCCTTAGTAGGTTATATGGACAAGTTGTCGTGGCGGAGTTGCCTACTTTGAGGTCATGATGTTATTATATTGAAGAACTCGCTTCGTATCGAAATGCGACTGTTCTCGTCGGCGGCCAAAGAAGAAATGCTGAGTTTAATGAGCTAGGCGTTGTATTGACTTTGACACCAGATTAGCGTTTGCCTGAAGACCAATAAGCGTGTGCTATATTGACTAGGGATTAGTGTCAGGGCTGCTGTAGCAATTAAGATGGAAACTGCTGTAGTAATTAAAATGGCGGCTGCTGTCAAAAATAAGTAGGTATGTACCTGCTGAGGAAATAAGGGGATGTCAACGAAGCACGAATAGGCTCGGGCAGGGTAGGTTACAAATATACGAAAAAAAGCACTGGCTCAGTCCGTCCCCCGTCCCCATCCGATCATTTCCTATGACAATATGATATTTTGCTCTCTGAATGGTATTTTGGACAAAAGCAAGTGCTGTTGATGGTAGGCTCAACCGAACTGAACATGACATTCGAAGAGGTCTAAACTACCTTGGACACCAGGGTTAGATAGGTCTCAAAGAGGTCTGGTTATAGGGTAGCTTCGACTCCAGCATGCGGCTGGAATGTGCAAACCGTGACCGTCTGTATCACCAGGACCATGGACCACAGATGGTAGCACCGTACCGGGAAATCAGAGTCCAGGCTACAAAGAAGTTGTGGAAACAACCCGGCGGAGGGCGATTGCCTTTACATCTCCAGAACCTAAGTATGTCAGTGCCTACAACACTCAATCTCACCGGTCCCCTGACCGGTAAAAACTAGACCCCTGATGGAACTAAAGCGGGTTCCCTCCTCCTTAACCAGGCTTGGGACTGGCACGGCAATTGCCTTGAGTTTCCTTAGTAGGTTATATGGACAAGTTGTCGTGGCGGAGTTGCCTACTTTGAGGTCATGATGTTATTATATTGAAGAACTCGCTTCGTATCGAAATGCGACTGTTCTCGTCGGCGGCCAAAGAAGAAATGCTGAGTTTAATGAGCTAGGCGTTGTATTGACTTTGACACCAGATTAGCGTTTGCCTGAAGACCAATAAGCGTGTGCTATATTGACTAGGGATTAGTGTCAGGGCTGCTGTAGCAATTAAGATGGAAACTGCTGTAGTAATTAAAATGGCGGCTGCTGTCAAAAATAAGTAGGTATGTACCTGCTGAGGAAATAAGGGGATGTCAACGAAGCACGAATAGGCTCGGGCAGGGTAGGTTACAAATATACGAAAAAAAGCACTGGCTCAGTCCGTCCCCCGTCCCCATCCGATCATTTCCTATGACAATATGATATTTTGCTCTCTGAATGGTATTTTGGACAAAAGCAAGTGCTGTTGATGGTAGGCTCAACCGAACTGAACATGACATTCGAAGAGGTCTAAACTACCTTGGACACCAGGGTTAGATAGGTCTCAAAGAGGTCTGGCTATAGGGTAGCTTCGACTCCAGCATGCGGCTGGAATGTGCAAACCGTGACCGTCTGTATCACCAGGCCCATGGACCACAGATGGTAGAATCGTACCGGGAAATCAGAGTCCAGGCTACAAAGAAGTTGTGGAAACAACCCGGCGGAGGGCGATTGCCTTTACATCTCCAGAACCAAAGTATGTTAGTGCCTACAACACTCAATCTCACCGGTCCCCTGACCGGTAAAACTTAGACCCCTGATGGAACTAAAGCGGGTTCCCTCCTCCTTAACCAGGCTTGGGACTGGCACGGCAATTGCCTTGAGTTTCCTTGGTAGGTTATATGGACAAGTTGTCGTGGCGGAGTTGCCTACTTTGAGGTCATGATGTTATTATATTGAAGAACGCGCTTCGTATCGAAATGCGACTGTTCTCGTCGGCGGCCAAAGAAGAAATGCTGAGTTTAATGAGCTAGGCGTTGTATTGACTTTGACACCAGATTAGCGTTTGCCTGAAGACTAACTATCTTCCGAGACCAATAAGCGTGTGCTATATTGACTAGGGATTAGTGTCAGGGCTGCTGTAGCAATTGAGATGGAAACTGCTGTAGTAATTAAAATGGCGGCTGCTGTCAAAAATAAGTAGGTATGTACCTGCTGAGGAAATAAGGGGATGTCAACGAAGCACGAATAGGCTCGGGCAGGGTAGGTTACAAATATACGAAAAAAAGCACTGGCTCAGTCCGTCCCCCGTCCCCATCCGATCATTTCCTATAACAATATGATATTTTGCTCTCTCAACATGTGAATGGTATTTTGGACAAAAGCAAGTGCTGTTGATGGTAGGCTCAACCGAACTGAACATGACATTCGAAGAGGTCTAAACTACCTTGGACACCAGGGTTAGATAGGTCTCAAAGAGGTCTGGTTATAGGGTAGCTTCGACTCCAGCATGCGGCTGGAATGTGCAAACCGTGACCGTCTGTATCACCAGGACCATGGACCACAGATGGTAGCACCGTACCGGGAAATCAGAGTCCAGGCTACAAAGAAGTTGTGGAAACAACCCGGCGGAGGGCGATTGCCTTTACATCTCCAGAACCTAAGTATGTCAGTGCCTACAACACTCAATCTCACCGGTCCCCTGACCGGTAAAAACTAGACCCCTGATGGAACTAAAGCGGGTTCCCTCCTCCTTAACCAGGCTTGGGACTGGCACGGCAATTGCCTTGAGTTTCCTTAGTAGGTTATATGGACAAGTTGTCGTGGCGGAGTTGCCTACTTTGAGGTCATGATGTTATTATATTGAAGAACTCGCTTCGTATCGAAATGCGACTGTTCTCGTCGGCGGCCAAAGAAGAAATGCTGAGTTTAATGAGCTAGGCGTTGTATTGACTTTGACACCAGATTAGCGTTTGCCTGAAGACCAATAAGCGTGTGCTATATTGACTAGGGATTAGTGTCAGGGCTGCTGTAGCAATTAAGATGGAAACTGCTGTAGTAATTAAAATGGCGGCTGCTGTCAAAAATAAGTAGGTATGTACCTGCTGAGGAAATAAGGGGATGTCAACGAAGCACGAATAGGCTCGGGCAGGGTAGGTTACAAATATACGAAAAAAAGCACTGGCTCAGTCCGTCCCCCGTCCCCATCCGATCATTTCCTATGACAATATGATATTTTGCTCTCTGAATGGTATTTTGGACAAAAGCAAGTGCTGTTGATGGTAGGCTCAACCGAACTGAACATGACATTCGAAGAGGTCTAAACTACCTTGGACACCAGGGTTAGATAGGTCTCAAAGAGGTCTGGTTATAGGGTAGCTTCGACTCCAGCATGCGGCTGGAATGTGCAAACCGTGACCGTCTGTATCACCAGGACCATGGACCACAGATGGTAGCACCGTACCGGGAAATCAGAGTCCAGGCTACAAAGAAGTTGTGGAAACAACCCGGCGGAGGGCGATTGCCTTTACATCTCCAGAACCTAAGTATGTCAGTGCCTACAACACTCAATCTCACCGGTCCCCTGACCGGTAAAAACTAGACCCCTGATGGAACTAAAGCGGGTTCCCTCCTCCTTAACCAGGCTTGGGACTGGCACGGCAATTGCCTTGAGTTTCCTTAGTAGGTTATATGGACAAGTTGTCGTGGCGGAGTTGCCTACTTTGAGGTCATGATGTTATTATATTGAAGAACTCGCTTCGTATCGAAATGCGACTGTTCTCGTCGGCGGCCAAAGAAGAAATGCTGAGTTTAATGAGCTAGGCGTTGTATTGACTTTGACACCAGATTAGCGTTTGCCTGAAGACCAATAAGCGTGTGCTATATTGACTAGGGATTAGTGTCAGGGCTGCTGTAGCAATTAAGATGGAAACTGCTGTAGTAATTAAAATGGCGGCTGCTGTCAAAAATAAGTAGGTATGTACCTGCTGAGGAAATAAGGGGATGTCAACGAAGCACGAATAGGCTCGGGCAGGGTAGGTTACAAATATACGAAAAAAAGCACTGGCTCAGTCCGTCCCCCGTCCCCATCCGATCATTTCCTATGACAATATGATATTTTGCTCTCTGAATGGTATTTTGGACAAAAGCAAGTGCTGTTGATGGTAGGCTCAACCGAACTGAACATGACATTCGAAGAGGTCTAAACTACCTTGGACACCAGGGTTAGATAGGTCTCAAAGAGGTCTGGCTATAGGGTAGCTTCGACTCCAGCATGCGGCTGGAATGTGCAAACCGTGACCGTCTGTATCACCAGGCCCATGGACCACAGATGGTAGAATCGTACCGGGAAATCAGAGTCCAGGCTACAAAGAAGTTGTGGAAACAACCCGGCGGAGGGCGATTGCCTTTACATCTCCAGAACCAAAGTATGTTAGTGCCTACAACACTCAATCTCACCGGTCCCCTGACCGGTAAAACTTAGACCCCTGATGGAACTAAAGCGGGTTCCCTCCTCCTTAACCAGGCTTGGGACTGGCACGGCAATTGCCTTGAGTTTCCTTGGTAGGTTATATGGACAAGTTGTCGTGGCGGAGTTGCCTACTTTGAGGTCATGATGTTATTATATTGAAGAACGCGCTTCGTATCGAAATGCGACTGTTCTCGTCGGCGGCCAAAGAAGAAATGCTGAGTTTAATGAGCTAGGCGTTGTATTGACTTTGACACCAGATTAGCGTTTGCCTGAAGACTAACTATCTTCCGAGACCAATAAGCGTGTGCTATATTGACTAGGGATTAGTGTCAGGGCTGCTGTAGCAATTGAGATGGAAACTGCTGTAGTAATTAAAATGGCGGCTGCTGTCAAAAATAAGTAGGTATGTACCTGCTGAGGAAATAAGGGGATGTCAACGAAGCACGAATAGGCTCGGGCAGGGTAGGTTACAAATATACGAAAAAAAGCACTGGCTCAGTCCGTCCCCCGTCCCCATCCGATCATTTCCTATAACAATATGATATTTTGCTCTCTCAACATGTGAATGGTATTTTGGACAAAAGCAAGTGCTGTTGATGGTAGGCTCAACCGAACTGAACATGACATTCGAAGAGGTCTAAACTACCTTGGACACCAGGGTTAGATAGGTCTCAAAGAGGTCTGGCTATAGGGTAGCTTCGACTCCAGCATGCGGCTGGAATGTGCAAACCGTGACCGTCTGTATCACCAGGCCCATGGACCACAGATGGTAGAATCGTACCGGGAAATCAGAGTCCAGGCTACAAAGAAGTTGTGGAAACAACCCGGCGGAGGGCGATTGCCTTTACATCTCCAGAACCAAAGTATGTTAGTGCCTACAACACTCAATCTCACCGGTCCCCTGACCGGTAAAACTTAGACCCCTGATGGAACTAAAGCGGGTTCCCTCCTCCTTAACCAGGCTTGGGACTGGCACGGCAATTGCCTTGAGTTTCCTTGGTAGGTTATATGGACAAGTTGTCGTGGCGGAGTTGCCTACTTTGAGGTCATGATGTTATTATATTGAAGAACGCGCTTCGTATCGAAATGCGACTGTTCTCGTCGGCGGCCAAAGAAGAAATGCTGAGTTTAATGAGCTAGGCGTTGTATTGACTTTGACACCAGATTAGCGTTTGCCTGAAGACTAACTATCTTCCGAGACCAATAAGCGTGTGCTATATTGACTAGGGATTAGTGTCAGGGCTGCTGTAGCAATTGAGATGGAAACTGCTGTAGTAATTAAAATGGCGGCTGCTGTCAAAAATAAGTAGGTATGTACCTGCTGAGGAAATAAGGGGATGTCAACGAAGCACGAATAGGCTCGGGCAGGGTAGGTTACAAATATACGAAAAAAAGCACTGGCTCAGTCCGTCCCCCGTCCCCATCCGATCATTTCCTATAACAATATGATATTTTGCTCTCTCAACATGTGAATGGTATTTTGGACAAAAGCAAGTGCTGTTGATGGTAGGCTCAACCGAACTGAACATGACATTCGAAGAGGTCTAAACTACCTTGGACACCAGGGTTAGATAGGTCTCAAAGAGGTCTGGTTATAGGGTAGCTTCGACTCCAGCATGCGGCTGGAATGTGCAAACCGTGACCGTCTGTATCACCAGGACCATGGACCACAGATGGTAGCACCGTACCGGGAAATCAGAGTCCAGGCTACAAAGAAGTTGTGGAAACAACCCGGCGGAGGGCGATTGCCTTTACATCTCCAGAACCTAAGTATGTCAGTGCCTACAACACTCAATCTCACCGGTCCCCTGACCGGTAAAAACTAGACCCCTGATGGAACTAAAGCGGGTTCCCTCCTCCTTAACCAGGCTTGGGACTGGCACGGCAATTGCCTTGAGTTTCCTTAGTAGGTTATATGGACAAGTTGTCGTGGCGGAGTTGCCTACTTTGAGGTCATGATGTTATTATATTGAAGAACTCGCTTCGTATCGAAATGCGACTGTTCTCGTCGGCGGCCAAAGAAGAAATGCTGAGTTTAATGAGCTAGGCGTTGTATTGACTTTGACACCAGATTAGCGTTTGCCTGAAGACCAATAAGCGTGTGCTATATTGACTAGGGATTAGTGTCAGGGCTGCTGTAGCAATTAAGATGGAAACTGCTGTAGTAATTAAAATGGCGGCTGCTGTCAAAAATAAGTAGGTATGTACCTGCTGAGGAAATAAGGGGATGTCAACGAAGCACGAATAGGCTCGGGCAGGGTAGGTTACAAATATACGAAAAAAAGCACTGGCTCAGTCCGTCCCCCGTCCCCATCCGATCATTTCCTATGACAATATGATATTTTGCTCTCTGAATGGTATTTTGGACAAAAGCAAGTGCTGTTGATGGTAGGCTCAACCGAACTGAACATGACATTCGAAGAGGTCTAAACTACCTTGGACACCAGGGTTAGATAGGTCTCAAAGAGGTCTGGTTATAGGGTAGCTTCGACTCCAGCATGCGGCTGGAATGTGCAAACCGTGACCGTCTGTATCACCAGGACCATGGACCACAGATGGTAGCACCGTACCGGGAAATCAGAGTCCAGGCTACAAAGAAGTTGTGGAAACAACCCGGCGGAGGGCGATTGCCTTTACATCTCCAGAACCTAAGTATGTCAGTGCCTACAACACTCAATCTCACCGGTCCCCTGACCGGTAAAAACTAGACCCCTGATGGAACTAAAGCGGGTTCCCTCCTCCTTAACCAGGCTTGGGACTGGCACGGCAATTGCCTTGAGTTTCCTTAGTAGGTTATATGGACAAGTTGTCGTGGCGGAGTTGCCTACTTTGAGGTCATGATGTTATTATATTGAAGAACTCGCTTCGTATCGAAATGCGACTGTTCTCGTCGGCGGCCAAAGAAGAAATGCTGAGTTTAATGAGCTAGGCGTTGTATTGACTTTGACACCAGATTAGCGTTTGCCTGAAGACCAATAAGCGTGTGCTATATTGACTAGGGATTAGTGTCAGGGCTGCTGTAGCAATTAAGATGGAAACTGCTGTAGTAATTAAAATGGCGGCTGCTGTCAAAAATAAGTAGGTATGTACCTGCTGAGGAAATAAGGGGATGTCAACGAAGCACGAATAGGCTCGGGCAGGGTAGGTTACAAATATACGAAAAAAAGCACTGGCTCAGTCCGTCCCCCGTCCCCATCCGATCATTTCCTATGACAATATGATATTTTGCTCTCTGAATGGTATTTTGGACAAAAGCAAGTGCTGTTGATGGTAGGCTCAACCGAACTGAACATGACATTCGAAGAGGTCTAAACTACCTTGGACACCAGGGTTAGATAGGTCTCAAAGAGGTCTGGTTATAGGGTAGCTTCGACTCCAGCATGCGGCTGGAATGTGCAAACCGTGACCGTCTGTATCACCAGGACCATGGACCACAGATGGTAGCACCGTACCGGGAAATCAGAGTCCAGGCTACAAAGAAGTTGTGGAAACAACCCGGCGGAGGGCGATTGCCTTTACATCTCCAGAACCTAAGTATGTCAGTGCCTACAACACTCAATCTCACCGGTCCCCTGACCGGTAAAAACTAGACCCCTGATGGAACTAAAGCGGGTTCCCTCCTCCTTAACCAGGCTTGGGACTGGCACGGCAATTGCCTTGAGTTTCCTTAGTAGGTTATATGGACAAGTTGTCGTGGCGGAGTTGCCTACTTTGAGGTCATGATGTTATTATATTGAAGAACTCGCTTCGTATCGAAATGCGACTGTTCTCGTCGGCGGCCAAAGAAGAAATGCTGAGTTTAATGAGCTAGGCGTTGTATTGACTTTGACACCAGATTAGCGTTTGCCTGAAGACCAATAAGCGTGTGCTATATTGACTAGGGATTAGTGTCAGGGCTGCTGTAGCAATTAAGATGGAAACTGCTGTAGTAATTAAAATGGCGGCTGCTGTCAAAAATAAGTAGGTATGTACCTGCTGAGGAAATAAGGGGATGTCAACGAAGCACGAATAGGCTCGGGCAGGGTAGGTTACAAATATACGAAAAAAAGCACTGGCTCAGTCCGTCCCCCGTCCCCATCCGATCATTTCCTATGACAATATGATATTTTGCTCTCTGAATGGTATTTTGGACAAAAGCAAGTGCTGTTGATGGTAGGCTCAACCGAACTGAACATGACATTCGAAGAGGTCTAAACTACCTTGGACACCAGGGTTAGATAGGTCTCAAAGAGGTCTGGTTATAGGGTAGCTTCGACTCCAGCATGCGGCTGGAATGTGCAAACCGTGACCGTCTGTATCACCAGGACCATGGACCACAGATGGTAGCACCGTACCGGGAAATCAGAGTCCAGGCTACAAAGAAGTTGTGGAAACAACCCGGCGGAGGGCGATTGCCTTTACATCTCCAGAACCTAAGTATGTCAGTGCCTACAACACTCAATCTCACCGGTCCCCTGACCGGTAAAAACTAGACCCCTGATGGAACTAAAGCGGGTTCCCTCCTCCTTAACCAGGCTTGGGACTGGCACGGCAATTGCCTTGAGTTTCCTTAGTAGGTTATATGGACAAGTTGTCGTGGCGGAGTTGCCTACTTTGAGGTCATGATGTTATTATATTGAAGAACTCGCTTCGTATCGAAATGCGACTGTTCTCGTCGGCGGCCAAAGAAGAAATGCTGAGTTTAATGAGCTAGGCGTTGTATTGACTTTGACACCAGATTAGCGTTTGCCTGAAGACCAATAAGCGTGTGCTATATTGACTAGGGATTAGTGTCAGGGCTGCTGTAGCAATTAAGATGGAAACTGCTGTAGTAATTAAAATGGCGGCTGCTGTCAAAAATAAGTAGGTATGTACCTGCTGAGGAAATAAGGGGATGTCAACGAAGCACGAATAGGCTCGGGCAGGGTAGGTTACAAATATACGAAAAAAAGCACTGGCTCAGTCCGTCCCCCGTCCCCATCCGATCATTTCCTATGACAATATGATATTTTGCTCTCTGAATGGTATTTTGGACAAAAGCAAGTGCTGTTGATGGTAGGCTCAACCGAACTGAACATGACATTCGAAGAGGTCTAAACTACCTTGGACACCAGGGTTAGATAGGTCTCAAAGAGGTCTGGTTATAGGGTAGCTTCGACTCCAGCATGCGGCTGGAATGTGCAAACCGTGACCGTCTGTATCACCAGGACCATGGACCACAGATGGTAGCACCGTACCGGGAAATCAGAGTCCAGGCTACAAAGAAGTTGTGGAAACAACCCGGCGGAGGGCGATTGCCTTTACATCTCCAGAACCTAAGTATGTCAGTGCCTACAACACTCAATCTCACCGGTCCCCTGACCGGTAAAAACTAGACCCCTGATGGAACTAAAGCGGGTTCCCTCCTCCTTAACCAGGCTTGGGACTGGCACGGCAATTGCCTTGAGTTTCCTTAGTAGGTTATATGGACAAGTTGTCGTGGCGGAGTTGCCTACTTTGAGGTCATGATGTTATTATATTGAAGAACTCGCTTCGTATCGAAATGCGACTGTTCTCGTCGGCGGCCAAAGAAGAAATGCTGAGTTTAATGAGCTAGGCGTTGTATTGACTTTGACACCAGATTAGCGTTTGCCTGAAGACCAATAAGCGTGTGCTATATTGACTAGGGATTAGTGTCAGGGCTGCTGTAGCAATTAAGATGGAAACTGCTGTAGTAATTAAAATGGCGGCTGCTGTCAAAAATAAGTAGGTATGTACCTGCTGAGGAAATAAGGGGATGTCAACGAAGCACGAATAGGCTCGGGCAGGGTAGGTTACAAATATACGAAAAAAAGCACTGGCTCAGTCCGTCCCCCGTCCCCATCCGATCATTTCCTATGACAATATGATATTTTGCTCTCTGAATGGTATTTTGGACAAAAGCAAGTGCTGTTGATGGTAGGCTCAACCGAACTGAACATGACATTCGAAGAGGTCTAAACTACCTTGGACACCAGGGTTAGATAGGTCTCAAAGAGGTCTGGTTATAGGGTAGCTTCGACTCCAGCATGCGGCTGGAATGTGCAAACCGTGACCGTCTGTATCACCAGGACCATGGACCACAGATGGTAGCACCGTACCGGGAAATCAGAGTCCAGGCTACAAAGAAGTTGTGGAAACAACCCGGCGGAGGGCGATTGCCTTTACATCTCCAGAACCTAAGTATGTCAGTGCCTACAACACTCAATCTCACCGGTCCCCTGACCGGTAAAAACTAGACCCCTGATGGAACTAAAGCGGGTTCCCTCCTCCTTAACCAGGCTTGGGACTGGCACGGCAATTGCCTTGAGTTTCCTTAGTAGGTTATATGGACAAGTTGTCGTGGCGGAGTTGCCTACTTTGAGGTCATGATGTTATTATATTGAAGAACTCGCTTCGTATCGAAATGCGACTGTTCTCGTCGGCGGCCAAAGAAGAAATGCTGAGTTTAATGAGCTAGGCGTTGTATTGACTTTGACACCAGATTAGCGTTTGCCTGAAGACCAATAAGCGTGTGCTATATTGACTAGGGATTAGTGTCAGGGCTGCTGTAGCAATTAAGATGGAAACTGCTGTAGTAATTAAAATGGCGGCTGCTGTCAAAAATAAGTAGGTATGTACCTGCTGAGGAAATAAGGGGATGTCAACGAAGCACGAATAGGCTCGGGCAGGGTAGGTTACAAATATACGAAAAAAAGCACTGGCTCAGTCCGTCCCCCGTCCCCATCCGATCATTTCCTATGACAATATGATATTTTGCTCTCTGAATGGTATTTTGGACAAAAGCAAGTGCTGTTGATGGTAGGCTCAACCGAACTGAACATGACATTCGAAGAGGTCTAAACTACCTTGGACACCAGGGTTAGATAGGTCTCAAAGAGGTCTGGTTATAGGGTAGCTTCGACTCCAGCATGCGGCTGGAATGTGCAAACCGTGACCGTCTGTATCACCAGGACCATGGACCACAGATGGTAGCACCGTACCGGGAAATCAGAGTCCAGGCTACAAAGAAGTTGTGGAAACAACCCGGCGGAGGGCGATTGCCTTTACATCTCCAGAACCTAAGTATGTCAGTGCCTACAACACTCAATCTCACCGGTCCCCTGACCGGTAAAAACTAGACCCCTGATGGAACTAAAGCGGGTTCCCTCCTCCTTAACCAGGCTTGGGACTGGCACGGCAATTGCCTTGAGTTTCCTTAGTAGGTTATATGGACAAGTTGTCGTGGCGGAGTTGCCTACTTTGAGGTCATGATGTTATTATATTGAAGAACTCGCTTCGTATCGAAATGCGACTGTTCTCGTCGGCGGCCAAAGAAGAAATGCTGAGTTTAATGAGCTAGGCGTTGTATTGACTTTGACACCAGATTAGCGTTTGCCTGAAGACCAATAAGCGTGTGCTATATTGACTAGGGATTAGTGTCAGGGCTGCTGTAGCAATTGAGATGGAAACTGCTGTAGTAATTAAAATGGCGGCTGCTGTCAAAAATAAGTAGGTATGTACCTGCTGAGGAAATAAGGGGATGTCAACGAAGCACGAATAGGCTCGGGCAGGGTAGGTTACAAATATACGAAAAAAAGCACTGGCTCAGTCCGTCCCCCGTCCCCATCCGATCATTTCCTATAACAATATGATATTTTGCTCTCTCAACATGTGAATGGTATTTTGGACAAAAGCAAGTGCTGTTGATGGTAGGCTCAACCGAACTGAACATGACATTCGAAGAGGTCTAAACTACCTTGGACACCAGGGTTAGATAGGTCTCAAAGAGGTCTGGTTATAGGGTAGCTTCGACTCCAGCATGCGGCTGGAATGTGCAAACCGTGACCGTCTGTATCACCAGGACCATGGACCACAGATGGTAGCACCGTACCGGGAAATCAGAGTCCAGGCTACAAAGAAGTTGTGGAAACAACCCGGCGGAGGGCGATTGCCTTTACATCTCCAGAACCTAAGTATGTCAGTGCCTACAACACTCAATCTCACCGGTCCCCTGACCGGTAAAAACTAGACCCCTGATGGAACTAAAGCGGGTTCCCTCCTCCTTAACCAGGCTTGGGACTGGCACGGCAATTGCCTTGAGTTTCCTTAGTAGGTTATATGGACAAGTTGTCGTGGCGGAGTTGCCTACTTTGAGGTCATGATGTTATTATATTGAAGAACTCGCTTCGTATCGAAATGCGACTGTTCTCGTCGGCGGCCAAAGAAGAAATGCTGAGTTTAATGAGCTAGGCGTTGTATTGACTTTGACACCAGATTAGCGTTTGCCTGAAGACCAATAAGCGTGTGCTATATTGACTAGGGATTAGTGTCAGGGCTGCTGTAGCAATTAAGATGGAAACTGCTGTAGTAATTAAAATGGCGGCTGCTGTCAAAAATAAGTAGGTATGTACCTGCTGAGGAAATAAGGGGATGTCAACGAAGCACGAATAGGCTCGGGCAGGGTAGGTTACAAATATACGAAAAAAAGCACTGGCTCAGTCCGTCCCCCGTCCCCATCCGATCATTTCCTATGACAATATGATATTTTGCTCTCTGAATGGTATTTTGGACAAAAGCAAGTGCTGTTGATGGTAGGCTCAACCGAACTGAACATGACATTCGAAGAGGTCTAAACTACCTTGGACACCAGGGTTAGATAGGTCTCAAAGAGGTCTGGTTATAGGGTAGCTTCGACTCCAGCATGCGGCTGGAATGTGCAAACCGTGACCGTCTGTATCACCAGGACCATGGACCACAGATGGTAGCACCGTACCGGGAAATCAGAGTCCAGGCTACAAAGAAGTTGTGGAAACAACCCGGCGGAGGGCGATTGCCTTTACATCTCCAGAACCTAAGTATGTCAGTGCCTACAACACTCAATCTCACCGGTCCCCTGACCGGTAAAAACTAGACCCCTGATGGAACTAAAGCGGGTTCCCTCCTCCTTAACCAGGCTTGGGACTGGCACGGCAATTGCCTTGAGTTTCCTTAGTAGGTTATATGGACAAGTTGTCGTGGCGGAGTTGCCTACTTTGAGGTCATGATGTTATTATATTGAAGAACTCGCTTCGTATCGAAATGCGACTGTTCTCGTCGGCGGCCAAAGAAGAAATGCTGAGTTTAATGAGCTAGGCGTTGTATTGACTTTGACACCAGATTAGCGTTTGCCTGAAGACCAATAAGCGTGTGCTATATTGACTAGGGATTAGTGTCAGGGCTGCTGTAGCAATTAAGATGGAAACTGCTGTAGTAATTAAAATGGCGGCTGCTGTCAAAAATAAGTAGGTATGTACCTGCTGAGGAAATAAGGGGATGTCAACGAAGCACGAATAGGCTCGGGCAGGGTAGGTTACAAATATACGAAAAAAAGCACTGGCTCAGTCCGTCCCCCGTCCCCATCCGATCATTTCCTATGACAATATGATATTTTGCTCTCTGAATGGTATTTTGGACAAAAGCAAGTGCTGTTGATGGTAGGCTCAACCGAACTGAACATGACATTCGAAGAGGTCTAAACTACCTTGGACACCAGGGTTAGATAGGTCTCAAAGAGGTCTGGTTATAGGGTAGCTTCGACTCCAGCATGCGGCTGGAATGTGCAAACCGTGACCGTCTGTATCACCAGGACCATGGACCACAGATGGTAGCACCGTACCGGGAAATCAGAGTCCAGGCTACAAAGAAGTTGTGGAAACAACCCGGCGGAGGGCGATTGCCTTTACATCTCCAGAACCTAAGTATGTCAGTGCCTACAACACTCAATCTCACCGGTCCCCTGACCGGTAAAAACTAGACCCCTGATGGAACTAAAGCGGGTTCCCTCCTCCTTAACCAGGCTTGGGACTGGCACGGCAATTGCCTTGAGTTTCCTTAGTAGGTTATATGGACAAGTTGTCGTGGCGGAGTTGCCTACTTTGAGGTCATGATGTTATTATATTGAAGAACTCGCTTCGTATCGAAATGCGACTGTTCTCGTCGGCGGCCAAAGAAGAAATGCTGAGTTTAATGAGCTAGGCGTTGTATTGACTTTGACACCAGATTAGCGTTTGCCTGAAGACCAATAAGCGTGTGCTATATTGACTAGGGATTAGTGTCAGGGCTGCTGTAGCAATTAAGATGGAAACTGCTGTAGTAATTAAAATGGCGGCTGCTGTCAAAAATAAGTAGGTATGTACCTGCTGAGGAAATAAGGGGATGTCAACGAAGCACGAATAGGCTCGGGCAGGGTAGGTTACAAATATACGAAAAAAAGCACTGGCTCAGTCCGTCCCCCGTCCCCATCCGATCATTTCCTATAACAATATGATATTTTGCTCTCTCAACATGTGAATGGTATTTTGGACAAAAGCAAGTGCTGTTGATGGTAGGCTCAACCGAACTGAACATGACATTCGAAGAGGTCTAAACTACCTTGGACACCAGGGTTAGATAGGTCTCAAAGAGGTCTGGCTATAGGGTAGCTTCGACTCCAGCATGCGGCTGGAATGTGCAAACCGTGACCGTCTGTATCACCAGGCCCATGGACCACAGATGGTAGAATCGTACCGGGAAATCAGAGTCCAGGCTACAAAGAAGTTGTGGAAACAACCCGGCGGAGGGCGATTGCCTTTACATCTCCAGAACCAAAGTATGTTAGTGCCTACAACACTCAATCTCACCGGTCCCCTGACCGGTAAAACTTAGACCCCTGATGGAACTAAAGCGGGTTCCCTCCTCCTTAACCAGGCTTGGGACTGGCACGGCAATTGCCTTGAGTTTCCTTGGTAGGTTATATGGACAAGTTGTCGTGGCGGAGTTGCCTACTTTGAGGTCATGATGTTATTATATTGAAGAACGCGCTTCGTATCGAAATGCGACTGTTCTCGTCGGCGGCCAAAGAAGAAATGCTGAGTTTAATGAGCTAGGCGTTGTATTGACTTTGACACCAGATTAGCGTTTGCCTGAAGACTAACTATCTTCCGAGACCAATAAGCGTGTGCTATATTGACTAGGGATTAGTGTCAGGGCTGCTGTAGCAATTGAGATGGAAACTGCTGTAGTAATTAAAATGGCGGCTGCTGTCAAAAATAAGTAGGTATGTACCTGCTGAGGAAATAAGGGGATGTCAACGAAGCACGAATAGGCTCGGGCAGGGTAGGTTACAAATATACGAAAAAAAGCACTGGCTCAGTCCGTCCCCCGTCCCCATCCGATCATTTCCTATAACAATATGATATTTTGCTCTCTCAACATGTGAATGGTATTTTGGACAAAAGCAAGTGCTGTTGATGGTAGGCTCAACCGAACTGAACATGACATTCGAAGAGGTCTAAACTACCTTGGACACCAGGGTTAGATAGGTCTCAAAGAGGTCTGGTTATAGGGTAGCTTCGACTCCAGCATGCGGCTGGAATGTGCAAACCGTGACCGTCTGTATCACCAGGACCATGGACCACAGATGGTAGCACCGTACCGGGAAATCAGAGTCCAGGCTACAAAGAAGTTGTGGAAACAACCCGGCGGAGGGCGATTGCCTTTACATCTCCAGAACCTAAGTATGTCAGTGCCTACAACACTCAATCTCACCGGTCCCCTGACCGGTAAAAACTAGACCCCTGATGGAACTAAAGCGGGTTCCCTCCTCCTTAACCAGGCTTGGGACTGGCACGGCAATTGCCTTGAGTTTCCTTAGTAGGTTATATGGACAAGTTGTCGTGGCGGAGTTGCCTACTTTGAGGTCATGATGTTATTATATTGAAGAACTCGCTTCGTATCGAAATGCGACTGTTCTCGTCGGCGGCCAAAGAAGAAATGCTGAGTTTAATGAGCTAGGCGTTGTATTGACTTTGACACCAGATTAGCGTTTGCCTGAAGACCAATAAGCGTGTGCTATATTGACTAGGGATTAGTGTCAGGGCTGCTGTAGCAATTAAGATGGAAACTGCTGTAGTAATTAAAATGGCGGCTGCTGTCAAAAATAAGTAGGTATGTACCTGCTGAGGAAATAAGGGGATGTCAACGAAGCACGAATAGGCTCGGGCAGGGTAGGTTACAAATATACGAAAAAAAGCACTGGCTCAGTCCGTCCCCCGTCCCCATCCGATCATTTCCTATGACAATATGATATTTTGCTCTCTGAATGGTATTTTGGACAAAAGCAAGTGCTGTTGATGGTAGGCTCAACCGAACTGAACATGACATTCGAAGAGGTCTAAACTACCTTGGACACCAGGGTTAGATAGGTCTCAAAGAGGTCTGGTTATAGGGTAGCTTCGACTCCAGCATGCGGCTGGAATGTGCAAACCGTGACCGTCTGTATCACCAGGACCATGGACCACAGATGGTAGCACCGTACCGGGAAATCAGAGTCCAGGCTACAAGGAAGTTGTGGAAACAACCCGGCGGAGGGCGATTGCCTTTACATCTCCAGAACCTAAGTATGTCAGTGCCTACAACACTCAATCTCACCGGTCCCCTGACCGGTAAAAACTAGACCCCTGATGGAACTAAAGCGGGTTCCCTCCTCCTTAACCAGGCTTGGGACTGGCACGGCAATTGCCTTGAGTTTCCTTAGTAGGTTATATGGACAAGTTGTCGTGGCGGAGTTGCCTACTTTGAGGTCATAATGTTATTATATTGAAGAACTCGCTTCGTATCGAAATGCGACTGTTCTCGTCGGCGGCCAAAGAAGAAATGCTGAGTTTAATGAGCTAGGCGTTGTATTGACTTTGACACCAGATTAGCGTTTGCCTGAAGACCAATAAGCGTGTGCTATATTGACTAGGGATTAGTGTCAGGGCTGCTGTAGCAATTAAGATGGAAACTGCTGTAGTAATTAAAATGGCGGCTGCTGTCAAAAATAAGTAGGTATGTACCTGCTGAGGAAATAAGGGGATGTCAACGAAGCACGAATAGGCTCGGGCAGGGTAGGTTACAAATATACGAAAAAAAGCACTGGCTCAGTCCGTCCCCCGTCCCCATCCGATCATTTCCTATGACAATATGATATTTTGCTCTCTGAATGGTATTTTGGACAAAAGCAAGTGCTGTTGATGGTAGGCTCAACCGAACTGAACATGACATTCGAAGAGGTCTAAACTACCTTGGACACCAGGGTTAGATAGGTCTCAAAGAGGTCTGGCTATAGGGTAGCTTCGACTCCAGCATGCGGCTGGAATGTGCAAACCGTGACCGTCTGTATCACCAGGCCCATGGACCACAGATGGTAGAATCGTACCGGGAAATCAGAGTCCAGGCTACAAAGAAGTTGTGGAAACAACCCGGCGGAGGGCGATTGCCTTTACATCTCCAGAACCAAAGTATGTTAGTGCCTACAACACTCAATCTCACCGGTCCCCTGACCGGTAAAACTTAGACCCCTGATGGAACTAAAGCGGGTTCCCTCCTCCTTAACCAGGCTTGGGACTGGCACGGCAATTGCCTTGAGTTTCCTTGGTAGGTTATATGGACAAGTTGTCGTGGCGGAGTTGCCTACTTTGAGGTCATGATGTTATTATATTGAAGAACGCGCTTCGTATCGAAATGCGACTGTTCTCGTCGGCGGCCAAAGAAGAAATGCTGAGTTTAATGAGCTAGGCGTTGTATTGACTTTGACACCAGATTAGCGTTTGCCTGAAGACTAACTATCTTCCGAGACCAATAAGCGTGTGCTATATTGACTAGGGATTAGTGTCAGGGCTGCTGTAGCAATTGAGATGGAAACTGCTGTAGTAATTAAAATGGCGGCTGCTGTCAAAAATAAGTAGGTATGTACCTGCTGAGGAAATAAGGGGATGTCAACGAAGCACGAATAGGCTCGGGCAGGGTAGGTTACAAATATACGAAAAAAAGCACTGGCTCAGTCCGTCCCCCGTCCCCATCCGATCATTTCCTATAACAATATGATATTTTGCTCTCTCAACATGTGAATGGTATTTTGGACAAAAGCAAGTGCTGTTGATGGTAGGCTCAACCGAACTGAACATGACATTCGAAGAGGTCTAAACTACCTTGGACACCAGGGTTAGATAGGTCTCAAAGAGGTCTGGCTATAGGGTAGCTTCGACTCCAGCATGCGGCTGGAATGTGCAAACCGTGACCGTCTGTATCACCAGGCCCATGGACCACAGATGGTAGAATCGTACCGGGAAATCAGAGTCCAGGCTACAAAGAAGTTGTGGAAACAACCCGGCGGAGGGCGATTGCCTTTACATCTCCAGAACCAAAGTATGTTAGTGCCTACAACACTCAATCTCACCGGTCCCCTGACCGGTAAAACTTAGACCCCTGATGGAACTAAAGCGGGTTCCCTCCTCCTTAACCAGGCTTGGGACTGGCACGGCAATTGCCTTGAGTTTCCTTGGTAGGTTATATGGACAAGTTGTCGTGGCGGAGTTGCCTACTTTGAGGTCATGATGTTATTATATTGAAGAACGCGCTTCGTATCGAAATGCGACTGTTCTCGTCGGCGGCCAAAGAAGAAATGCTGAGTTTAATGAGCTAGGCGTTGTATTGACTTTGACACCAGATTAGCGTTTGCCTGAAGACTAACTATCTTCCGAGACCAATAAGCGTGTGCTATATTGACTAGGGATTAGTGTCAGGGCTGCTGTAGCAATTGAGATGGAAACTGCTGTAGTAATTAAAATGGCGGCTGCTGTCAAAAATAAGTAGGTATGTACCTGCTGAGGAAATAAGGGGATGTCAACGAAGCACGAATAGGCTCGGGCAGGGTAGGTTACAAATATACGAAAAAAAGCACTGGCTCAGTCCGTCCCCCGTCCCCATCCGATCATTTCCTATAACAATATGATATTTTGCTCTCTCAACATGTGAATGGTATTTTGGACAAAAGCAAGTGCTGTTGATGGTAGGCTCAACCGAACTGAACATGACATTCGAAGAGGTCTAAACTACCTTGGACACCAGGGTTAGATAGGTCTCAAAGAGGTCTGGTTATAGGGTAGCTTCGACTCCAGCATGCGGCTGGAATGTGCAAACCGTGACCGTCTGTATCACCAGGACCATGGACCACAGATGGTAGCACCGTACCGGGAAATCAGAGTCCAGGCTACAAAGAAGTTGTGGAAACAACCCGGCGGAGGGCGATTGCCTTTACATCTCCAGAACCTAAGTATGTCAGTGCCTACAACACTCAATCTCACCGGTCCCCTGACCGGTAAAAACTAGACCCCTGATGGAACTAAAGCGGGTTCCCTCCTCCTTAACCAGGCTTGGGACTGGCACGGCAATTGCCTTGAGTTTCCTTAGTAGGTTATATGGACAAGTTGTCGTGGCGGAGTTGCCTACTTTGAGGTCATGATGTTATTATATTGAAGAACTCGCTTCGTATCGAAATGCGACTGTTCTCGTCGGCGGCCAAAGAAGAAATGCTGAGTTTAATGAGCTAGGCGTTGTATTGACTTTGACACCAGATTAGCGTTTGCCTGAAGACCAATAAGCGTGTGCTATATTGACTAGGGATTAGTGTCAGGGCTGCTGTAGCAATTAAGATGGAAACTGCTGTAGTAATTAAAATCGCATGCTGGAGTCGAAGCTACCCTATAACCAGACCTCTTTGAGACCTATCTAACCCTGGTGTCCAAGGTAGTTTAGACCTCTTCGAATGTCATGTTCAGTTCGGTTGAGCCTACCATCAACAGCACTTGCTTTTGTCCAAAATACCATTCAGAGAGCAAAATATCATATTGTCATAGGAAATGATCGGATGGGGACGGGGGACGGACTGAGCCAGTGCTTTTTTTCGTATATTTGTAACCTACCCTGCCCGAGCCTATTCGTGCTTCGTTGACATCCCCTTATTTCCTCAGCAGGTACATACCTACTTATTTTTGACAGCAGCCGCCATTTTAATTACTACAGCAGTTTCCATCTTAATTGCTACAGCAGCCCTGACACTAATCCCTAGTCAATATAGCACACGCTTATTGGTCTTCAGGCAAACGCTAATCTGGTGTCAAAGTCAATACAACGCCTAGCTCATTAAACTCAGCATTTCTTCTTTGGCCGCCGACGAGAACAGTCGCATTTCGATACGAAGCGAGTTCTTCAATATAATAACATCATGACCTCAAAGTAGGCAACTCCGCCACGACAACTTGTCCATATAACCTACTAAGGAAACTCAAGGCAATTGCCGTACCAGTCCCAAGCCTGGTTAAGGAGGAGGGAACCCGCTTTAGTTCCATCAGGGGTCTAGTTTTTACCGGTCAGGGGACCGGTGAGATTGAGTGTTGTAGGCACTGACATACTTAGGTTCTGGAGATGTAAAGGCAATCGCCCTCCGCCGGGTTGTTTCCACAACTTCTTTGTAGCCTGGACTCTGATTTCCCGGTACGGTGCTACCATCTGTGGTCCATGGTCCTGGTGATACAGACGGTCACGGTTTGCACATTCCAGCCGCATGCTGGAGTCGAAGCTACCCTATAACCAGACCTCTTTGAGACCTATCTAACCCTGGTGTCCAAGGTAGTTTAGACCTCTTCGAATGTCATGTTCAGTTCGGTTGAGCCTACCATCAACAGCACTTGCTTTTGTCCAAAATACCATTCAGAGAGCAAAATATCATATTGTCATAGGAAATGATCGGATGGGGACGGGGGACGGACTGAGCCAGTGCTTTTTTTCGTATATTTGTAACCTACCCTGCCCGAGCCTATTCGTGCTTCGTTGACATCCCCTTATTTCCTCAGCAGGTACATACCTACTTATTTTTGACAGCAGCCGCCATTTTAATTACTACAGCAGTTTCCATCTTAATTGCTACAGCAGCCCTGACACTAATCCCTAGTCAATATAGCACACGCTTATTGGTCTCGGAAGATAGTTAGTCTTCAGGCAAACGCTAATCTGGTGTCAAAGTCAATACAACGCCTAGCTCATTAAACTCAGCATTTCTTCTTTGGCCGCCGACGAGAACAGTCGCATTTCGATACGAAGCGCGTTCTTCAATATAATAACATCATGACCTCAAAGTAGGCAACTCCGCCACGACAACTTGTCCATATAACCTACCAAGGAAACTCAAGGCAATTGCCGTGCCAGTCCCAAGCCTGGTTAGGGTTAGGGTTAGGGTTAGGGTTAGGGTTAGGGTTAGGGTTAGGGTTAGGGTTAGGGTTAGGGTTAGGGT
>OY744616.1:7500-45000 GCA_963556255.1 Allolobophora icterica | reverse complement strand
TGGACAAATTGTCGTGGCGGAGTTGCCTACTTTGAGGTCATGATGTTATTATATTGAAGAACGCGCTTCGTATCGAAATGCGACTGTTCTCGTCGGCGGCCAGAGAAGAAATGCTGAGTTTAATGAGCTAGGCGTTGTATTGACTTTGACACCAGATTAGCGTTTGCCTGAAGACCAATAAGCGTGTGCTATATTGACTAGGGATTAGTGTCAGGGCTGCTGTAGCAATTAAGATGGAAACTGCTGTAGTAATTAAAATGGCGGCTGCTGTCAAAAATAAGTAGGTATGTACCTGCTGAGGAAATAAGGGGATGTCAACGAAGCACGAATAGGCTCGGGCAGGGTAGGTTACAAATATACGAAAAAAAGCACTGGCTCAGTCCGTCCCCCGTCCCCATCCGATCATTTCCTATGACAATATGATATTTTGCTCTCTGAATGGTATTTTGGACAAAAGCAAGTGCTGTTGATGGTAGGCTCAACCGAACTGAACATGACAATCGAAGAGGTCTATGCCCAGGGACATGCAATATGTACAATATACATTATATACAGTATATACAATGTACCCAGGGACATGCAACAGTTTTAGGTTTCAAAGGGGCTTGGACATTAATTCGCCTCGAACTGACAGTGGACCAAACTGCAGTGTGCATGTCTTCACACCCGATATCACCATACTGCGAAGTTCCAGAGTCCATGTTAGGATATGGAGAACGACCCAGGCAAGAATAGACCCCTGATGGAACTAAAGCGGGTTCCCTCCTCCTTAACCAGGCTTGGGACTGGCACGGCAATTGCCTTGAGTTTCCTTTGTAGGTTATATGGACAAATTGTCGTGGCGGAGTTGCCTACTTTGAGGTCATGATGTTATTATATTGAAGAACGCGCTTCGTATCGAAATGCGACTGTTCTCGTCGGCGGCCAGAGAAGAAATGCTGAGTTTAATGAGCTAGGCGTTGTATTGACTTTGACACCAGATTAGCGTTTGCCTGAAGACCAATAAGCGTGTGCTATATTGACTAGGGATTAGTGTCAGGGCTGCTGTAGCAATTAAGATGGAAACTGCTGTAGTAATTAAAATGGCGGCTGCTGTCAAAAATAAGTAGGTATGTACCTGCTGAGGAAATAAGGGGATGTCAACGAAGCACGAATAGGCTCGGGCAGGGTAGGTTACAAATATACGAAAAAAAGCACTGGCTCAGTCCGTCCCCCGTCCCCATCCGATCATTTCCTATGACAATATGATATTTTGCTCTCTGAATGGTATTTTGGACAAAAGCAAGTGCTGTTGATGGTAGGCTCAACCGAACTGAACATGACAATCGAAGAGGTCTATGCCCAGGGACATGCAATATGTACAATATACATTATATACAGTATATACAATGTACCCAGGGACATGCAACAGTTTTAGGTTTCAAAGGGGCTTGGACATTAATTCGCCTCGAACTGACAGTGGACCAAACTGCAGTGTGCATGTCTTCACACCCGATATCACCATACTGCGAAGTTCCAGAGTCCATGTTAGGATATGGAGAACGACCCAGGCAAGAATAGACCCCTGATGGAACTAAAGCGGGTTCCCTCCTCCTTAACCAGGCTTGGGACTGGCACGGCAATTGCCTTGAGTTTCCTTTGTAGGTTATATGGACAAATTGTCGTGGCGGAGTTGCCTACTTTGAGGTCATGATGTTATTATATTGAAGAACGCGCTTCGTATCGAAATGCGACTGTTCTCGTCGGCGGCCAGAGAAGAAATGCTGAGTTTAATGAGCTAGGCGTTGTATTGACTTTGACACCAGATTAGCGTTTGCCTGAAGACCAATAAGCGTGTGCTATATTGACTAGGGATTAGTGTCAGGGCTGCTGTAGCAATTAAGATGGAAACTGCTGTAGTAATTAAAATGGCGGCTGCTGTCAAAAATAAGTAGGTATGTACCTGCTGAGGAAATAAGGGGATGTCAACGAAGCACGAATAGGCTCGGGCAGGGTAGGTTACAAATATACGAAAAAAAGCACTGGCTCAGTCCGTCCCCCGTCCCCATCCGATCATTTCCTATGACAATATGATATTTTGCTCTCTGAATGGTATTTTGGACAAAAGCAAGTGCTGTTGATGGTAGGCTCAACCGAACTGAACATGACAATCGAAGAGGTCTATGCCCAGGGACATGCAATATGTACAATATACATTATATACAGTATATACAATGTACCCAGGGACATGCAACAGTTTTAGGTTTCAAAGGGGCTTGGACATTAATTCGCCTCGAACTGACAGTGGACCAAACTGCAGTGTGCATGTCTTCACACCCGATATCACCATACTGCGAAGTTCCAGAGTCCATGTTAGGATATGGAGAACGACCCAGGCAAGAATAGACCCCTGATGGAACTAAAGCGGGTTCCCTCCTCCTTAACCAGGCTTGGGACTGGCACGGCAATTGCCTTGAGTTTCCTTTGTAGGTTATATGGACAAATTGTCGTGGCGGAGTTGCCTACTTTGAGGTCATGATGTTATTATATTGAAGAACGCGCTTCGTATCGAAATGCGACTGTTCTCGTCGGCGGCCAGAGAAGAAATGCTGAGTTTAATGAGCTAGGCGTTGTATTGACTTTGACACCAGATTAGCGTTTGCCTGAAGACCAATAAGCGTGTGCTATATTGACTAGGGATTAGTGTCAGGGCTGCTGTAGCAATTAAGATGGAAACTGCTGTAGTAATTAAAATGGCGGCTGCTGTCAAAAATAAGTAGGTATGTACCTGCTGAGGAAATAAGGGGATGTCAACGAAGCACGAATAGGCTCGGGCAGGGTAGGTTACAAATATACGAAAAAAAGCACTGGCTCAGTCCGTCCCCCGTCCCCATCCGATCATTTCCTATGACAATATGATATTTTGCTCTCTGAATGGTATTTTGGACAAAAGCAAGTGCTGTTGATGGTAGGCTCAACCGAACTGAACATGACAATCGAAGAGGTCTATGCCCAGGGACATGCAATATGTACAATATACATTATATACAGTATATACAATGTACCCAGGGACATGCAACAGTTTTAGGTTTCAAAGGGGCTTGGACATTAATTCGCCTCGAACTGACAGTGGACCAAACTGCAGTGTGCATGTCTTCACACCCGATATCACCATACTGCGAAGTTCCAGAGTCCATGTTAGGATATGGAGAACGACCCAGGCAAGAATAGACCCCTGATGGAACTAAAGCGGGTTCCCTCCTCCTTAACCAGGCTTGGGACTGGCACGGCAATTGCCTTGAGTTTCCTTTGTAGGTTATATGGACAAATTGTCGTGGCGGAGTTGCCTACTTTGAGGTCATGATGTTATTATATTGAAGAACGCGCTTCGTATCGAAATGCGACTGTTCTCGTCGGCGGCCAGAGAAGAAATGCTGAGTTTAATGAGCTAGGCGTTGTATTGACTTTGACACCAGATTAGCGTTTGCCTGAAGACCAATAAGCGTGTGCTATATTGACTAGGGATTAGTGTCAGGGCTGCTGTAGCAATTAAGATGGAAACTGCTGTAGTAATTAAAATGGCGGCTGCTGTCAAAAATAAGTAGGTATGTACCTGCTGAGGAAATAAGGGGATGTCAACGAAGCACGAATAGGCTCGGGCAGGGTAGGTTACAAATATACGAAAAAAAGCACTGGCTCAGTCCGTCCCCCGTCCCCATCCGATCATTTCCTATGACAATATGATATTTTGCTCTCTGAATGGTATTTTGGACAAAAGCAAGTGCTGTTGATGGTAGGCTCAACCGAACTGAACATGACAATCGAAGAGGTCTATGCCCAGGGACATGCAATATGTACAATATACATTATATACAGTATATACAATGTACCCAGGGACATGCAACAGTTTTAGGTTTCAAAGGGGCTTGGACATTAATTCGCCTCGAACTGACAGTGGACCAAACTGCAGTGTGCATGTCTTCACACCCGATATCACCATACTGCGAAGTTCCAGAGTCCATGTTAGGATATGGAGAACGACCCAGGCAAGAATAGACCCCTGATGGAACTAAAGCGGGTTCCCTCCTCCTTAACCAGGCTTGGGACTGGCACGGCAATTGCCTTGAGTTTCCTTTGTAGGTTATATGGACAAATTGTCGTGGCGGAGTTGCCTACTTTGAGGTCATGATGTTATTATATTGAAGAACGCGCTTCGTATCGAAATGCGACTGTTCTCGTCGGCGGCCAGAGAAGAAATGCTGAGTTTAATGAGCTAGGCGTTGTATTGACTTTGACACCAGATTAGCGTTTGCCTGAAGACCAATAAGCGTGTGCTATATTGACTAGGGATTAGTGTCAGGGCTGCTGTAGCAATTAAGATGGAAACTGCTGTAGTAATTAAAATGGCGGCTGCTGTCAAAAATAAGTAGGTATGTACCTGCTGAGGAAATAAGGGGATGTCAACGAAGCACGAATAGGCTCGGGCAGGGTAGGTTACAAATATACGAAAAAAAGCACTGGCTCAGTCCGTCCCCCGTCCCCATCCGATCATTTCCTATGACAATATGATATTTTGCTCTCTGAATGGTATTTTGGACAAAAGCAAGTGCTGTTGATGGTAGGCTCAACCGAACTGAACATGACAATCGAAGAGGTCTATGCCCAGGGACATGCAATATGTACAATATACATTATATACAGTATATACAATGTACCCAGGGACATGCAACAGTTTTAGGTTTCAAAGGGGCTTGGACATTAATTCGCCTCGAACTGACAGTGGACCAAACTGCAGTGTGCATGTCTTCACACCCGATATCACCATACTGCGAAGTTCCAGAGTCCATGTTAGGATATGGAGAACGACCCAGGCAAGAATAGACCCCTGATGGAACTAAAGCGGGTTCCCTCCTCCTTAACCAGGCTTGGGACTGGCACGGCAATTGCCTTGAGTTTCCTTTGTAGGTTATATGGACAAATTGTCGTGGCGGAGTTGCCTACTTTGAGGTCATGATGTTATTATATTGAAGAACGCGCTTCGTATCGAAATGCGACTGTTCTCGTCGGCGGCCAGAGAAGAAATGCTGAGTTTAATGAGCTAGGCGTTGTATTGACTTTGACACCAGATTAGCGTTTGCCTGAAGACCAATAAGCGTGTGCTATATTGACTAGGGATTAGTGTCAGGGCTGCTGTAGCAATTAAGATGGAAACTGCTGTAGTAATTAAAATGGCGGCTGCTGTCAAAAATAAGTAGGTATGTACCTGCTGAGGAAATAAGGGGATGTCAACGAAGCACGAATAGGCTCGGGCAGGGTAGGTTACAAATATACGAAAAAAAGCACTGGCTCAGTCCGTCCCCCGTCCCCATCCGATCATTTCCTATGACAATATGATATTTTGCTCTCTGAATGGTATTTTGGACAAAAGCAAGTGCTGTTGATGGTAGGCTCAACCGAACTGAACATGACAATCGAAGAGGTCTATGCCCAGGGACATGCAATATGTACAATATACATTATATACAGTATATACAATGTACCCAGGGACATGCAACAGTTTTAGGTTTCAAAGGGGCTTGGACATTAATTCGCCTCGAACTGACAGTGGACCAAACTGCAGTGTGCATGTCTTCACACCCGATATCACCATACTGCGAAGTTCCAGAGTCCATGTTAGGATATGGAGAACGACCCAGGCAAGAATAGACCCCTGATGGAACTAAAGCGGGTTCCCTCCTCCTTAACCAGGCTTGGGACTGGCACGGCAATTGCCTTGAGTTTCCTTTGTAGGTTATATGGACAAATTGTCGTGGCGGAGTTGCCTACTTTGAGGTCATGATGTTATTATATTGAAGAACGCGCTTCGTATCGAAATGCGACTGTTCTCGTCGGCGGCCAGAGAAGAAATGCTGAGTTTAATGAGCTAGGCGTTGTATTGACTTTGACACCAGATTAGCGTTTGCCTGAAGACCAATAAGCGTGTGCTATATTGACTAGGGATTAGTGTCAGGGCTGCTGTAGCAATTAAGATGGAAACTGCTGTAGTAATTAAAATGGCGGCTGCTGTCAAAAATAAGTAGGTATGTACCTGCTGAGGAAATAAGGGGATGTCAACGAAGCACGAATAGGCTCGGGCAGGGTAGGTTACAAATATACGAAAAAAAGCACTGGCTCAGTCCGTCCCCCGTCCCCATCCGATCATTTCCTATGACAATATGATATTTTGCTCTCTGAATGGTATTTTGGACAAAAGCAAGTGCTGTTGATGGTAGGCTCAACCGAACTGAACATGACAATCGAAGAGGTCTATGCCCAGGGACATGCAATATGTACAATATACATTATATACAGTATATACAATGTACCCAGGGACATGCAACAGTTTTAGGTTTCAAAGGGGCTTGGACATTAATTCGCCTCGAACTGACAGTGGACCAAACTGCAGTGTGCATGTCTTCACACCCGATATCACCATACTGCGAAGTTCCAGAGTCCATGTTAGGATATGGAGAACGACCCAGGCAAGAATAGACCCCTGATGGAACTAAAGCGGGTTCCCTCCTCCTTAACCAGGCTTGGGACTGGCACGGCAATTGCCTTGAGTTTCCTTTGTAGGTTATATGGACAAATTGTCGTGGCGGAGTTGCCTACTTTGAGGTCATGATGTTATTATATTGAAGAACGCGCTTCGTATCGAAATGCGACTGTTCTCGTCGGCGGCCAGAGAAGAAATGCTGAGTTTAATGAGCTAGGCGTTGTATTGACTTTGACACCAGATTAGCGTTTGCCTGAAGACCAATAAGCGTGTGCTATATTGACTAGGGATTAGTGTCAGGGCTGCTGTAGCAATTAAGATGGAAACTGCTGTAGTAATTAAAATGGCGGCTGCTGTCAAAAATAAGTAGGTATGTACCTGCTGAGGAAATAAGGGGATGTCAACGAAGCACGAATAGGCTCGGGCAGGGTAGGTTACAAATATACGAAAAAAAGCACTGGCTCAGTCCGTCCCCCGTCCCCATCCGATCATTTCCTATGACAATATGATATTTTGCTCTCTGAATGGTATTTTGGACAAAAGCAAGTGCTGTTGATGGTAGGCTCAACCGAACTGAACATGACAATCGAAGAGGTCTATGCCCAGGGACATGCAATATGTACAATATACATTATATACAGTATATACAATGTACCCAGGGACATGCAACAGTTTTAGGTTTCAAAGGGGCTTGGACATTAATTCGCCTCGAACTGACAGTGGACCAAACTGCAGTGTGCATGTCTTCACACCCGATATCACCATACTGCGAAGTTCCAGAGTCCATGTTAGGATATGGAGAACGACCCAGGCAAGAATAGACCCCTGATGGAACTAAAGCGGGTTCCCTCCTCCTTAACCAGGCTTGGGACTGGCACGGCAATTGCCTTGAGTTTCCTTTGTAGGTTATATGGACAAATTGTCGTGGCGGAGTTGCCTACTTTGAGGTCATGATGTTATTATATTGAAGAACGCGCTTCGTATCGAAATGCGACTGTTCTCGTCGGCGGCCAGAGAAGAAATGCTGAGTTTAATGAGCTAGGCGTTGTATTGACTTTGACACCAGATTAGCGTTTGCCTGAAGACCAATAAGCGTGTGCTATATTGACTAGGGATTAGTGTCAGGGCTGCTGTAGCAATTAAGATGGAAACTGCTGTAGTAATTAAAATGGCGGCTGCTGTCAAAAATAAGTAGGTATGTACCTGCTGAGGAAATAAGGGGATGTCAACGAAGCACGAATAGGCTCGGGCAGGGTAGGTTACAAATATACGAAAAAAAGCACTGGCTCAGTCCGTCCCCCGTCCCCATCCGATCATTTCCTATGACAATATGATATTTTGCTCTCTGAATGGTATTTTGGACAAAAGCAAGTGCTGTTGATGGTAGGCTCAACCGAACTGAACATGACAATCGAAGAGGTCTATGCCCAGGGACATGCAATATGTACAATATACATTATATACAGTATATACAATGTACCCAGGGACATGCAACAGTTTTAGGTTTCAAAGGGGCTTGGACATTAATTCGCCTCGAACTGACAGTGGACCAAACTGCAGTGTGCATGTCTTCACACCCGATATCACCATACTGCGAAGTTCCAGAGTCCATGTTAGGATATGGAGAACGACCCAGGCAAGAATAGACCCCTGATGGAACTAAAGCGGGTTCCCTCCTCCTTAACCAGGCTTGGGACTGGCACGGCAATTGCCTTGAGTTTCCTTTGTAGGTTATATGGACAAATTGTCGTGGCGGAGTTGCCTACTTTGAGGTCATGATGTTATTATATTGAAGAACGCGCTTCGTATCGAAATGCGACTGTTCTCGTCGGCGGCCAGAGAAGAAATGCTGAGTTTAATGAGCTAGGCGTTGTATTGACTTTGACACCAGATTAGCGTTTGCCTGAAGACCAATAAGCGTGTGCTATATTGACTAGGGATTAGTGTCAGGGCTGCTGTAGCAATTAAGATGGAAACTGCTGTAGTAATTAAAATGGCGGCTGCTGTCAAAAATAAGTAGGTATGTACCTGCTGAGGAAATAAGGGGATGTCAACGAAGCACGAATAGGCTCGGGCAGGGTAGGTTACAAATATACGAAAAAAAGCACTGGCTCAGTCCGTCCCCCGTCCCCATCCGATCATTTCCTATGACAATATGATATTTTGCTCTCTGAATGGTATTTTGGACAAAAGCAAGTGCTGTTGATGGTAGGCTCAACCGAACTGAACATGACAATCGAAGAGGTCTATGCCCAGGGACATGCAATATGTACAATATACATTATATACAGTATATACAATGTACCCAGGGACATGCAACAGTTTTAGGTTTCAAAGGGGCTTGGACATTAATTCGCCTCGAACTGACAGTGGACCAAACTGCAGTGTGCATGTCTTCACACCCGATATCACCATACTGCGAAGTTCCAGAGTCCATGTTAGGATATGGAGAACGACCCAGGCAAGAATAGACCCCTGATGGAACTAAAGCGGGTTCCCTCCTCCTTAACCAGGCTTGGGACTGGCACGGCAATTGCCTTGAGTTTCCTTTGTAGGTTATATGGACAAATTGTCGTGGCGGAGTTGCCTACTTTGAGGTCATGATGTTATTATATTGAAGAACGCGCTTCGTATCGAAATGCGACTGTTCTCGTCGGCGGCCAGAGAAGAAATGCTGAGTTTAATGAGCTAGGCGTTGTATTGACTTTGACACCAGATTAGCGTTTGCCTGAAGACCAATAAGCGTGTGCTATATTGACTAGGGATTAGTGTCAGGGCTGCTGTAGCAATTAAGATGGAAACTGCTGTAGTAATTAAAATGGCGGCTGCTGTCAAAAATAAGTAGGTATGTACCTGCTGAGGAAATAAGGGGATGTCAACGAAGCACGAATAGGCTCGGGCAGGGTAGGTTACAAATATACGAAAAAAAGCACTGGCTCAGTCCGTCCCCCGTCCCCATCCGATCATTTCCTATGACAATATGATATTTTGCTCTCTGAATGGTATTTTGGACAAAAGCAAGTGCTGTTGATGGTAGGCTCAACCGAACTGAACATGACAATCGAAGAGGTCTATGCCCAGGGACATGCAATATGTACAATATACATTATATACAGTATATACAATGTACCCAGGGACATGCAACAGTTTTAGGTTTCAAAGGGGCTTGGACATTAATTCGCCTCGAACTGACAGTGGACCAAACTGCAGTGTGCATGTCTTCACACCCGATATCACCATACTGCGAAGTTCCAGAGTCCATGTTAGGATATGGAGAACGACCCAGGCAAGAATAGACCCCTGATGGAACTAAAGCGGGTTCCCTCCTCCTTAACCAGGCTTGGGACTGGCACGGCAATTGCCTTGAGTTTCCTTTGTAGGTTATATGGACAAATTGTCGTGGCGGAGTTGCCTACTTTGAGGTCATGATGTTATTATATTGAAGAACGCGCTTCGTATCGAAATGCGACTGTTCTCGTCGGCGGCCAGAGAAGAAATGCTGAGTTTAATGAGCTAGGCGTTGTATTGACTTTGACACCAGATTAGCGTTTGCCTGAAGACCAATAAGCGTGTGCTATATTGACTAGGGATTAGTGTCAGGGCTGCTGTAGCAATTAAGATGGAAACTGCTGTAGTAATTAAAATGGCGGCTGCTGTCAAAAATAAGTAGGTATGTACCTGCTGAGGAAATAAGGGGATGTCAACGAAGCACGAATAGGCTCGGGCAGGGTAGGTTACAAATATACGAAAAAAAGCACTGGCTCAGTCCGTCCCCCGTCCCCATCCGATCATTTCCTATGACAATATGATATTTTGCTCTCTGAATGGTATTTTGGACAAAAGCAAGTGCTGTTGATGGTAGGCTCAACCGAACTGAACATGACAATCGAAGAGGTCTATGCCCAGGGACATGCAATATGTACAATATACATTATATACAGTATATACAATGTACCCAGGGACATGCAACAGTTTTAGGTTTCAAAGGGGCTTGGACATTAATTCGCCTCGAACTGACAGTGGACCAAACTGCAGTGTGCATGTCTTCACACCCGATATCACCATACTGCGAAGTTCCAGAGTCCATGTTAGGATATGGAGAACGACCCAGGCAAGAATAGACCCCTGATGGAACTAAAGCGGGTTCCCTCCTCCTTAACCAGGCTTGGGACTGGCACGGCAATTGCCTTGAGTTTCCTTTGTAGGTTATATGGACAAATTGTCGTGGCGGAGTTGCCTACTTTGAGGTCATGATGTTATTATATTGAAGAACGCGCTTCGTATCGAAATGCGACTGTTCTCGTCGGCGGCCAGAGAAGAAATGCTGAGTTTAATGAGCTAGGCGTTGTATTGACTTTGACACCAGATTAGCGTTTGCCTGAAGACCAATAAGCGTGTGCTATATTGACTAGGGATTAGTGTCAGGGCTGCTGTAGCAATTAAGATGGAAACTGCTGTAGTAATTAAAATGGCGGCTGCTGTCAAAAATAAGTAGGTATGTACCTGCTGAGGAAATAAGGGGATGTCAACGAAGCACGAATAGGCTCGGGCAGGGTAGGTTACAAATATACGAAAAAAAGCACTGGCTCAGTCCGTCCCCCGTCCCCATCCGATCATTTCCTATGACAATATGATATTTTGCTCTCTGAATGGTATTTTGGACAAAAGCAAGTGCTGTTGATGGTAGGCTCAACCGAACTGAACATGACAATCGAAGAGGTCTATGCCCAGGGACATGCAATATGTACAATATACATTATATACAGTATATACAATGTACCCAGGGACATGCAACAGTTTTAGGTTTCAAAGGGGCTTGGACATTAATTCGCCTCGAACTGACAGTGGACCAAACTGCAGTGTGCATGTCTTCACACCCGATATCACCATACTGCGAAGTTCCAGAGTCCATGTTAGGATATGGAGAACGACCCAGGCAAGAATAGACCCCTGATGGAACTAAAGCGGGTTCCCTCCTCCTTAACCAGGCTTGGGACTGGCACGGCAATTGCCTTGAGTTTCCTTTGTAGGTTATATGGACAAATTGTCGTGGCGGAGTTGCCTACTTTGAGGTCATGATGTTATTATATTGAAGAACGCGCTTCGTATCGAAATGCGACTGTTCTCGTCGGCGGCCAGAGAAGAAATGCTGAGTTTAATGAGCTAGGCGTTGTATTGACTTTGACACCAGATTAGCGTTTGCCTGAAGACCAATAAGCGTGTGCTATATTGACTAGGGATTAGTGTCAGGGCTGCTGTAGCAATTAAGATGGAAACTGCTGTAGTAATTAAAATGGCGGCTGCTGTCAAAAATAAGTAGGTATGTACCTGCTGAGGAAATAAGGGGATGTCAACGAAGCACGAATAGGCTCGGGCAGGGTAGGTTACAAATATACGAAAAAAAGCACTGGCTCAGTCCGTCCCCCGTCCCCATCCGATCATTTCCTATGACAATATGATATTTTGCTCTCTGAATGGTATTTTGGACAAAAGCAAGTGCTGTTGATGGTAGGCTCAACCGAACTGAACATGACAATCGAAGAGGTCTATGCCCAGGGACATGCAATATGTACAATATACATTATATACAGTATATACAATGTACCCAGGGACATGCAACAGTTTTAGGTTTCAAAGGGGCTTGGACATTAATTCGCCTCGAACTGACAGTGGACCAAACTGCAGTGTGCATGTCTTCACACCCGATATCACCATACTGCGAAGTTCCAGAGTCCATGTTAGGATATGGAGAACGACCCAGGCAAGAATAGACCCCTGATGGAACTAAAGCGGGTTCCCTCCTCCTTAACCAGGCTTGGGACTGGCACGGCAATTGCCTTGAGTTTCCTTTGTAGGTTATATGGACAAATTGTCGTGGCGGAGTTGCCTACTTTGAGGTCATGATGTTATTATATTGAAGAACGCGCTTCGTATCGAAATGCGACTGTTCTCGTCGGCGGCCAGAGAAGAAATGCTGAGTTTAATGAGCTAGGCGTTGTATTGACTTTGACACCAGATTAGCGTTTGCCTGAAGACCAATAAGCGTGTGCTATATTGACTAGGGATTAGTGTCAGGGCTGCTGTAGCAATTAAGATGGAAACTGCTGTAGTAATTAAAATGGCGGCTGCTGTCAAAAATAAGTAGGTATGTACCTGCTGAGGAAATAAGGGGATGTCAACGAAGCACGAATAGGCTCGGGCAGGGTAGGTTACAAATATACGAAAAAAAGCACTGGCTCAGTCCGTCCCCCGTCCCCATCCGATCATTTCCTATGACAATATGATATTTTGCTCTCTGAATGGTATTTTGGACAAAAGCAAGTGCTGTTGATGGTAGGCTCAACCGAACTGAACATGACAATCGAAGAGGTCTATGCCCAGGGACATGCAATATGTACAATATACATTATATACAGTATATACAATGTACCCAGGGACATGCAACAGTTTTAGGTTTCAAAGGGGCTTGGACATTAATTCGCCTCGAACTGACAGTGGACCAAACTGCAGTGTGCATGTCTTCACACCCGATATCACCATACTGCGAAGTTCCAGAGTCCATGTTAGGATATGGAGAACGACCCAGGCAAGAATAGACCCCTGATGGAACTAAAGCGGGTTCCCTCCTCCTTAACCAGGCTTGGGACTGGCACGGCAATTGCCTTGAGTTTCCTTTGTAGGTTATATGGACAAATTGTCGTGGCGGAGTTGCCTACTTTGAGGTCATGATGTTATTATATTGAAGAACGCGCTTCGTATCGAAATGCGACTGTTCTCGTCGGCGGCCAGAGAAGAAATGCTGAGTTTAATGAGCTAGGCGTTGTATTGACTTTGACACCAGATTAGCGTTTGCCTGAAGACCAATAAGCGTGTGCTATATTGACTAGGGATTAGTGTCAGGGCTGCTGTAGCAATTAAGATGGAAACTGCTGTAGTAATTAAAATGGCGGCTGCTGTCAAAAATAAGTAGGTATGTACCTGCTGAGGAAATAAGGGGATGTCAACGAAGCACGAATAGGCTCGGGCAGGGTAGGTTACAAATATACGAAAAAAAGCACTGGCTCAGTCCGTCCCCCGTCCCCATCCGATCATTTCCTATGACAATATGATATTTTGCTCTCTGAATGGTATTTTGGACAAAAGCAAGTGCTGTTGATGGTAGGCTCAACCGAACTGAACATGACAATCGAAGAGGTCTATGCCCAGGGACATGCAATATGTACAATATACATTATATACAGTATATACAATGTACCCAGGGACATGCAACAGTTTTAGGTTTCAAAGGGGCTTGGACATTAATTCGCCTCGAACTGACAGTGGACCAAACTGCAGTGTGCATGTCTTCACACCCGATATCACCATACTGCGAAGTTCCAGAGTCCATGTTAGGATATGGAGAACGACCCAGGCAAGAATAGACCCCTGATGGAACTAAAGCGGGTTCCCTCCTCCTTAACCAGGCTTGGGACTGGCACGGCAATTGCCTTGAGTTTCCTTTGTAGGTTATATGGACAAATTGTCGTGGCGGAGTTGCCTACTTTGAGGTCATGATGTTATTATATTGAAGAACGCGCTTCGTATCGAAATGCGACTGTTCTCGTCGGCGGCCAGAGAAGAAATGCTGAGTTTAATGAGCTAGGCGTTGTATTGACTTTGACACCAGATTAGCGTTTGCCTGAAGACCAATAAGCGTGTGCTATATTGACTAGGGATTAGTGTCAGGGCTGCTGTAGCAATTAAGATGGAAACTGCTGTAGTAATTAAAATGGCGGCTGCTGTCAAAAATAAGTAGGTATGTACCTGCTGAGGAAATAAGGGGATGTCAACGAAGCACGAATAGGCTCGGGCAGGGTAGGTTACAAATATACGAAAAAAAGCACTGGCTCAGTCCGTCCCCCGTCCCCATCCGATCATTTCCTATGACAATATGATATTTTGCTCTCTGAATGGTATTTTGGACAAAAGCAAGTGCTGTTGATGGTAGGCTCAACCGAACTGAACATGACAATCGAAGAGGTCTATGCCCAGGGACATGCAATATGTACAATATACATTATATACAGTATATACAATGTACCCAGGGACATGCAACAGTTTTAGGTTTCAAAGGGGCTTGGACATTAATTCGCCTCGAACTGACAGTGGACCAAACTGCAGTGTGCATGTCTTCACACCCGATATCACCATACTGCGAAGTTCCAGAGTCCATGTTAGGATATGGAGAACGACCCAGGCAAGAATAGACCCCTGATGGAACTAAAGCGGGTTCCCTCCTCCTTAACCAGGCTTGGGACTGGCACGGCAATTGCCTTGAGTTTCCTTTGTAGGTTATATGGACAAATTGTCGTGGCGGAGTTGCCTACTTTGAGGTCATGATGTTATTATATTGAAGAACGCGCTTCGTATCGAAATGCGACTGTTCTCGTCGGCGGCCAGAGAAGAAATGCTGAGTTTAATGAGCTAGGCGTTGTATTGACTTTGACACCAGATTAGCGTTTGCCTGAAGACCAATAAGCGTGTGCTATATTGACTAGGGATTAGTGTCAGGGCTGCTGTAGCAATTAAGATGGAAACTGCTGTAGTAATTAAAATGGCGGCTGCTGTCAAAAATAAGTAGGTATGTACCTGCTGAGGAAATAAGGGGATGTCAACGAAGCACGAATAGGCTCGGGCAGGGTAGGTTACAAATATACGAAAAAAAGCACTGGCTCAGTCCGTCCCCCGTCCCCATCCGATCATTTCCTATGACAATATGATATTTTGCTCTCTGAATGGTATTTTGGACAAAAGCAAGTGCTGTTGATGGTAGGCTCAACCGAACTGAACATGACAATCGAAGAGGTCTATGCCCAGGGACATGCAATATGTACAATATACATTATATACAGTATATACAATGTACCCAGGGACATGCAACAGTTTTAGGTTTCAAAGGGGCTTGGACATTAATTCGCCTCGAACTGACAGTGGACCAAACTGCAGTGTGCATGTCTTCACACCCGATATCACCATACTGCGAAGTTCCAGAGTCCATGTTAGGATATGGAGAACGACCCAGGCAAGAATAGACCCCTGATGGAACTAAAGCGGGTTCCCTCCTCCTTAACCAGGCTTGGGACTGGCACGGCAATTGCCTTGAGTTTCCTTTGTAGGTTATATGGACAAATTGTCGTGGCGGAGTTGCCTACTTTGAGGTCATGATGTTATTATATTGAAGAACGCGCTTCGTATCGAAATGCGACTGTTCTCGTCGGCGGCCAGAGAAGAAATGCTGAGTTTAATGAGCTAGGCGTTGTATTGACTTTGACACCAGATTAGCGTTTGCCTGAAGACCAATAAGCGTGTGCTATATTGACTAGGGATTAGTGTCAGGGCTGCTGTAGCAATTAAGATGGAAACTGCTGTAGTAATTAAAATGGCGGCTGCTGTCAAAAATAAGTAGGTATGTACCTGCTGAGGAAATAAGGGGATGTCAACGAAGCACGAATAGGCTCGGGCAGGGTAGGTTACAAATATACGAAAAAAAGCACTGGCTCAGTCCGTCCCCCGTCCCCATCCGATCATTTCCTATGACAATATGATATTTTGCTCTCTGAATGGTATTTTGGACAAAAGCAAGTGCTGTTGATGGTAGGCTCAACCGAACTGAACATGACAATCGAAGAGGTCTATGCCCAGGGACATGCAATATGTACAATATACATTATATACAGTATATACAATGTACCCAGGGACATGCAACAGTTTTAGGTTTCAAAGGGGCTTGGACATTAATTCGCCTCGAACTGACAGTGGACCAAACTGCAGTGTGCATGTCTTCACACCCGATATCACCATACTGCGAAGTTCCAGAGTCCATGTTAGGATATGGAGAACGACCCAGGCAAGAATAGACCCCTGATGGAACTAAAGCGGGTTCCCTCCTCCTTAACCAGGCTTGGGACTGGCACGGCAATTGCCTTGAGTTTCCTTTGTAGGTTATATGGACAAATTGTCGTGGCGGAGTTGCCTACTTTGAGGTCATGATGTTATTATATTGAAGAACGCGCTTCGTATCGAAATGCGACTGTTCTCGTCGGCGGCCAGAGAAGAAATGCTGAGTTTAATGAGCTAGGCGTTGTATTGACTTTGACACCAGATTAGCGTTTGCCTGAAGACCAATAAGCGTGTGCTATATTGACTAGGGATTAGTGTCAGGGCTGCTGTAGCAATTAAGATGGAAACTGCTGTAGTAATTAAAATGGCGGCTGCTGTCAAAAATAAGTAGGTATGTACCTGCTGAGGAAATAAGGGGATGTCAACGAAGCACGAATAGGCTCGGGCAGGGTAGGTTACAAATATACGAAAAAAAGCACTGGCTCAGTCCGTCCCCCGTCCCCATCCGATCATTTCCTATGACAATATGATATTTTGCTCTCTGAATGGTATTTTGGACAAAAGCAAGTGCTGTTGATGGTAGGCTCAACCGAACTGAACATGACAATCGAAGAGGTCTATGCCCAGGGACATGCAATATGTACAATATACATTATATACAGTATATACAATGTACCCAGGGACATGCAACAGTTTTAGGTTTCAAAGGGGCTTGGACATTAATTCGCCTCGAACTGACAGTGGACCAAACTGCAGTGTGCATGTCTTCACACCCGATATCACCATACTGCGAAGTTCCAGAGTCCATGTTAGGATATGGAGAACGACCCAGGCAAGAATAGACCCCTGATGGAACTAAAGCGGGTTCCCTCCTCCTTAACCAGGCTTGGGACTGGCACGGCAATTGCCTTGAGTTTCCTTTGTAGGTTATATGGACAAATTGTCGTGGCGGAGTTGCCTACTTTGAGGTCATGATGTTATTATATTGAAGAACGCGCTTCGTATCGAAATGCGACTGTTCTCGTCGGCGGCCAGAGAAGAAATGCTGAGTTTAATGAGCTAGGCGTTGTATTGACTTTGACACCAGATTAGCGTTTGCCTGAAGACCAATAAGCGTGTGCTATATTGACTAGGGATTAGTGTCAGGGCTGCTGTAGCAATTAAGATGGAAACTGCTGTAGTAATTAAAATGGCGGCTGCTGTCAAAAATAAGTAGGTATGTACCTGCTGAGGAAATAAGGGGATGTCAACGAAGCACGAATAGGCTCGGGCAGGGTAGGTTACAAATATACGAAAAAAAGCACTGGCTCAGTCCGTCCCCCGTCCCCATCCGATCATTTCCTATGACAATATGATATTTTGCTCTCTGAATGGTATTTTGGACAAAAGCAAGTGCTGTTGATGGTAGGCTCAACCGAACTGAACATGACAATCGAAGAGGTCTATGCCCAGGGACATGCAATATGTACAATATACATTATATACAGTATATACAATGTACCCAGGGACATGCAACAGTTTTAGGTTTCAAAGGGGCTTGGACATTAATTCGCCTCGAACTGACAGTGGACCAAACTGCAGTGTGCATGTCTTCACACCCGATATCACCATACTGCGAAGTTCCAGAGTCCATGTTAGGATATGGAGAACGACCCAGGCAAGAATAGACCCCTGATGGAACTAAAGCGGGTTCCCTCCTCCTTAACCAGGCTTGGGACTGGCACGGCAATTGCCTTGAGTTTCCTTTGTAGGTTATATGGACAAATTGTCGTGGCGGAGTTGCCTACTTTGAGGTCATGATGTTATTATATTGAAGAACGCGCTTCGTATCGAAATGCGACTGTTCTCGTCGGCGGCCAGAGAAGAAATGCTGAGTTTAATGAGCTAGGCGTTGTATTGACTTTGACACCAGATTAGCGTTTGCCTGAAGACCAATAAGCGTGTGCTATATTGACTAGGGATTAGTGTCAGGGCTGCTGTAGCAATTAAGATGGAAACTGCTGTAGTAATTAAAATGGCGGCTGCTGTCAAAAATAAGTAGGTATGTACCTGCTGAGGAAATAAGGGGATGTCAACGAAGCACGAATAGGCTCGGGCAGGGTAGGTTACAAATATACGAAAAAAAGCACTGGCTCAGTCCGTCCCCCGTCCCCATCCGATCATTTCCTATGACAATATGATATTTTGCTCTCTGAATGGTATTTTGGACAAAAGCAAGTGCTGTTGATGGTAGGCTCAACCGAACTGAACATGACAATCGAAGAGGTCTATGCCCAGGGACATGCAATATGTACAATATACATTATATACAGTATATACAATGTACCCAGGGACATGCAACAGTTTTAGGTTTCAAAGGGGCTTGGACATTAATTCGCCTCGAACTGACAGTGGACCAAACTGCAGTGTGCATGTCTTCACACCCGATATCACCATACTGCGAAGTTCCAGAGTCCATGTTAGGATATGGAGAACGACCCAGGCAAGAATAGACCCCTGATGGAACTAAAGCGGGTTCCCTCCTCCTTAACCAGGCTTGGGACTGGCACGGCAATTGCCTTGAGTTTCCTTTGTAGGTTATATGGACAAATTGTCGTGGCGGAGTTGCCTACTTTGAGGTCATGATGTTATTATATTGAAGAACGCGCTTCGTATCGAAATGCGACTGTTCTCGTCGGCGGCCAGAGAAGAAATGCTGAGTTTAATGAGCTAGGCGTTGTATTGACTTTGACACCAGATTAGCGTTTGCCTGAAGACCAATAAGCGTGTGCTATATTGACTAGGGATTAGTGTCAGGGCTGCTGTAGCAATTAAGATGGAAACTGCTGTAGTAATTAAAATGGCGGCTGCTGTCAAAAATAAGTAGGTATGTACCTGCTGAGGAAATAAGGGGATGTCAACGAAGCACGAATAGGCTCGGGCAGGGTAGGTTACAAATATACGAAAAAAAGCACTGGCTCAGTCCGTCCCCCGTCCCCATCCGATCATTTCCTATGACAATATGATATTTTGCTCTCTGAATGGTATTTTGGACAAAAGCAAGTGCTGTTGATGGTAGGCTCAACCGAACTGAACATGACAATCGAAGAGGTCTATGCCCAGGGACATGCAATATGTACAATATACATTATATACAGTATATACAATGTACCCAGGGACATGCAACAGTTTTAGGTTTCAAAGGGGCTTGGACATTAATTCGCCTCGAACTGACAGTGGACCAAACTGCAGTGTGCATGTCTTCACACCCGATATCACCATACTGCGAAGTTCCAGAGTCCATGTTAGGATATGGAGAACGACCCAGGCAAGAATAGACCCCTGATGGAACTAAAGCGGGTTCCCTCCTCCTTAACCAGGCTTGGGACTGGCACGGCAATTGCCTTGAGTTTCCTTTGTAGGTTATATGGACAAATTGTCGTGGCGGAGTTGCCTACTTTGAGGTCATGATGTTATTATATTGAAGAACGCGCTTCGTATCGAAATGCGACTGTTCTCGTCGGCGGCCAGAGAAGAAATGCTGAGTTTAATGAGCTAGGCGTTGTATTGACTTTGACACCAGATTAGCGTTTGCCTGAAGACCAATAAGCGTGTGCTATATTGACTAGGGATTAGTGTCAGGGCTGCTGTAGCAATTAAGATGGAAACTGCTGTAGTAATTAAAATGGCGGCTGCTGTCAAAAATAAGTAGGTATGTACCTGCTGAGGAAATAAGGGGATGTCAACGAAGCACGAATAGGCTCGGGCAGGGTAGGTTACAAATATACGAAAAAAAGCACTGGCTCAGTCCGTCCCCCGTCCCCATCCGATCATTTCCTATGACAATATGATATTTTGCTCTCTGAATGGTATTTTGGACAAAAGCAAGTGCTGTTGATGGTAGGCTCAACCGAACTGAACATGACAATCGAAGAGGTCTATGCCCAGGGACATGCAATATGTACAATATACATTATATACAGTATATACAATGTACCCAGGGACATGCAACAGTTTTAGGTTTCAAAGGGGCTTGGACATTAATTCGCCTCGAACTGACAGTGGACCAAACTGCAGTGTGCATGTCTTCACACCCGATATCACCATACTGCGAAGTTCCAGAGTCCATGTTAGGATATGGAGAACGACCCAGGCAAGAATAGACCCCTGATGGAACTAAAGCGGGTTCCCTCCTCCTTAACCAGGCTTGGGACTGGCACGGCAATTGCCTTGAGTTTCCTTTGTAGGTTATATGGACAAATTGTCGTGGCGGAGTTGCCTACTTTGAGGTCATGATGTTATTATATTGAAGAACGCGCTTCGTATCGAAATGCGACTGTTCTCGTCGGCGGCCAGAGAAGAAATGCTGAGTTTAATGAGCTAGGCGTTGTATTGACTTTGACACCAGATTAGCGTTTGCCTGAAGACCAATAAGCGTGTGCTATATTGACTAGGGATTAGTGTCAGGGCTGCTGTAGCAATTAAGATGGAAACTGCTGTAGTAATTAAAATGGCGGCTGCTGTCAAAAATAAGTAGGTATGTACCTGCTGAGGAAATAAGGGGATGTCAACGAAGCACGAATAGGCTCGGGCAGGGTAGGTTACAAATATACGAAAAAAAGCACTGGCTCAGTCCGTCCCCCGTCCCCATCCGATCATTTCCTATGACAATATGATATTTTGCTCTCTGAATGGTATTTTGGACAAAAGCAAGTGCTGTTGATGGTAGGCTCAACCGAACTGAACATGACAATCGAAGAGGTCTATGCCCAGGGACATGCAATATGTACAATATACATTATATACAGTATATACAATGTACCCAGGGACATGCAACAGTTTTAGGTTTCAAAGGGGCTTGGACATTAATTCGCCTCGAACTGACAGTGGACCAAACTGCAGTGTGCATGTCTTCACACCCGATATCACCATACTGCGAAGTTCCAGAGTCCATGTTAGGATATGGAGAACGACCCAGGCAAGAATAGACCCCTGATGGAACTAAAGCGGGTTCCCTCCTCCTTAACCAGGCTTGGGACTGGCACGGCAATTGCCTTGAGTTTCCTTTGTAGGTTATATGGACAAATTGTCGTGGCGGAGTTGCCTACTTTGAGGTCATGATGTTATTATATTGAAGAACGCGCTTCGTATCGAAATGCGACTGTTCTCGTCGGCGGCCAGAGAAGAAATGCTGAGTTTAATGAGCTAGGCGTTGTATTGACTTTGACACCAGATTAGCGTTTGCCTGAAGACCAATAAGCGTGTGCTATATTGACTAGGGATTAGTGTCAGGGCTGCTGTAGCAATTAAGATGGAAACTGCTGTAGTAATTAAAATGGCGGCTGCTGTCAAAAATAAGTAGGTATGTACCTGCTGAGGAAATAAGGGGATGTCAACGAAGCACGAATAGGCTCGGGCAGGGTAGGTTACAAATATACGAAAAAAAGCACTGGCTCAGTCCGTCCCCCGTCCCCATCCGATCATTTCCTATGACAATATGATATTTTGCTCTCTGAATGGTATTTTGGACAAAAGCAAGTGCTGTTGATGGTAGGCTCAACCGAACTGAACATGACAATCGAAGAGGTCTATGCCCAGGGACATGCAATATGTACAATATACATTATATACAGTATATACAATGTACCCAGGGACATGCAACAGTTTTAGGTTTCAAAGGGGCTTGGACATTAATTCGCCTCGAACTGACAGTGGACCAAACTGCAGTGTGCATGTCTTCACACCCGATATCACCATACTGCGAAGTTCCAGAGTCCATGTTAGGATATGGAGAACGACCCAGGCAAGAATAGACCCCTGATGGAACTAAAGCGGGTTCCCTCCTCCTTAACCAGGCTTGGGACTGGCACGGCAATTGCCTTGAGTTTCCTTTGTAGGTTATATGGACAAATTGTCGTGGCGGAGTTGCCTACTTTGAGGTCATGATGTTATTATATTGAAGAACGCGCTTCGTATCGAAATGCGACTGTTCTCGTCGGCGGCCAGAGAAGAAATGCTGAGTTTAATGAGCTAGGCGTTGTATTGACTTTGACACCAGATTAGCGTTTGCCTGAAGACCAATAAGCGTGTGCTATATTGACTAGGGATTAGTGTCAGGGCTGCTGTAGCAATTAAGATGGAAACTGCTGTAGTAATTAAAATGGCGGCTGCTGTCAAAAATAAGTAGGTATGTACCTGCTGAGGAAATAAGGGGATGTCAACGAAGCACGAATAGGCTCGGGCAGGGTAGGTTACAAATATACGAAAAAAAGCACTGGCTCAGTCCGTCCCCCGTCCCCATCCGATCATTTCCTATGACAATATGATATTTTGCTCTCTGAATGGTATTTTGGACAAAAGCAAGTGCTGTTGATGGTAGGCTCAACCGAACTGAACATGACAATCGAAGAGGTCTATGCCCAGGGACATGCAATATGTACAATATACATTATATACAGTATATACAATGTACCCAGGGACATGCAACAGTTTTAGGTTTCAAAGGGGCTTGGACATTAATTCGCCTCGAACTGACAGTGGACCAAACTGCAGTGTGCATGTCTTCACACCCGATATCACCATACTGCGAAGTTCCAGAGTCCATGTTAGGATATGGAGAACGACCCAGGCAAGAATAGACCCCTGATGGAACTAAAGCGGGTTCCCTCCTCTTTAACCAGGCTTGGGACTGGCACGGCAATTGCCTTGAGTTTCCTTTGTAGGTTATATGGACAAATTGTCGTGGCGGAGTTGCCTACTTTGAGGTCATGATGTTATTATATTGAAGAACGCGCTTCGTATCGAAATGCGACTGTTCTCGTCGGCGGCCAGAGAAGAAATGCTGAGTTTAATGAGCTAGGCGTTGTATTGACTTTGACACCAGATTAGCGTTTGCCTGAAGACCAATAAGCGTGTGCTATATTGACTAGGGATTAGTGTCAGGGCTGCTGTAGCAATTAAGATGGAAACTGCTGTAGTAATTAAAATGGCGGCTGCTGTCAAAAATAAGTAGGTATGTACCTGCTGAGGAAATAAGGGGATGTCAACGAAGCACGAATAGGCTCGGGCAGGGTAGGTTACAAATATACGAAAAAAAGCACTGGCTCAGTCCGTCCCCCGTCCCCATCCGATCATTTCCTATGACAATATGATATTTTGCTCTCTGAATGGTATTTTGGACAAAAGCAAGTGCTGTTGATGGTAGGCTCAACCGAACTGAACATGACAATCGAAGAGGTCTATGCCCAGGGACATGCAATATGTACAATATACATTATATACAGTATATACAATGTACCCAGGGACATGCAACAGTTTTAGGTTTCAAAGGGGCTTGGACATTAATTCGCCTCGAACTGACAGTGGACCAAACTGCAGTGTGCATGTCTTCACACCCGATATCACCATACTGCGAAGTTCCAGAGTCCATGTTAGGATATGGAGAACGACCCAGGCAAGAATAGACCCCTGATGGAACTAAAGCGGGTTCCCTCCTCCTTAACCAGGCTTGGGACTGGCACGGCAATTGCCTTGAGTTTCCTTTGTAGGTTATATGGACAAATTGTCGTGGCGGAGTTGCCTACTTTGAGGTCATGATGTTATTATATTGAAGAACGCGCTTCGTATCGAAATGCGACTGTTCTCGTCGGCGGCCAGAGAAGAAATGCTGAGTTTAATGAGCTAGGCGTTGTATTGACTTTGACACCAGATTAGCGTTTGCCTGAAGACCAATAAGCGTGTGCTATATTGACTAGGGATTAGTGTCAGGGCTGCTGTAGCAATTAAGATGGAAACTGCTGTAGTAATTAAAATGGCGGCTGCTGTCAAAAATAAGTAGGTATGTACCTGCTGAGGAAATAAGGGGATGTCAACGAAGCACGAATAGGCTCGGGCAGGGTAGGTTACAAATATACGAAAAAAAGCACTGGCTCAGTCCGTCCCCCGTCCCCATCCGATCATTTCCTATGACAATATGATATTTTGCTCTCTGAATGGTATTTTGGACAAAAGCAAGTGCTGTTGATGGTAGGCTCAACCGAACTGAACATGACAATCGAAGAGGTCTATGCCCAGGGACATGCAATATGTACAATATACATTATATACAGTATATACAATGTACCCAGGGACATGCAACAGTTTTAGGTTTCAAAGGGGCTTGGACATTAATTCGCCTCGAACTGACAGTGGACCAAACTGCAGTGTGCATGTCTTCACACCCGATATCACCATACTGCGAAGTTCCAGAGTCCATGTTAGGATATGGAGAACGACCCAGGCAAGAATAGACCCCTGATGGAACTAAAGCGGGTTCCCTCCTCTTTAACCAGGCTTGGGACTGGCACGGCAATTGCCTTGAGTTTCCTTTGTAGGTTATATGGACAAATTGTCGTGGCGGAGTTGCCTACTTTGAGGTCATGATGTTATTATATTGAAGAACGCGCTTCGTATCGAAATGCGACTGTTCTCGTCGGCGGCCAGAGAAGAAATGCTGAGTTTAATGAGCTAGGCGTTGTATTGACTTTGACACCAGATTAGCGTTTGCCTGAAGACCAATAAGCGTGTGCTATATTGACTAGGGATTAGTGTCAGGGCTGCTGTAGCAATTAAGATGGAAACTGCTGTAGTAATTAAAATGGCGGCTGCTGTCAAAAATAAGTAGGTATGTACCTGCTGAGGAAATAAGGGGATGTCAACGAAGCACGAATAGGCTCGGGCAGGGTAGGTTACAAATATACGAAAAAAAGCACTGGCTCAGTCCGTCCCCCGTCCCCATCCGATCATTTCCTATGACAATATGATATTTTGCTCTCTGAATGGTATTTTGGACAAAAGCAAGTGCTGTTGATGGTAGGCTCAACCGAACTGAACATGACAATCGAAGAGGTCTATGCCCAGGGACATGCAATATGTACAATATACATTATATACAGTATATACAATGTACCCAGGGACATGCAACAGTTTTAGGTTTCAAAGGGGCTTGGACATTAATTCGCCTCGAACTGACAGTGGACCAAACTGCAGTGTGCATGTCTTCACACCCGATATCACCATACTGCGAAGTTCCAGAGTCCATGTTAGGATATGGAGAACGACCCAGGCAAGAATAGACCCCTGATGGAACTAAAGCGGGTTCCCTCCTCCTTAACCAGGCTTGGGACTGGCACGGCAATTGCCTTGAGTTTCCTTTGTAGGTTATATGGACAAATTGTCGTGGCGGAGTTGCCTACTTTGAGGTCATGATGTTATTATATTGAAGAACGCGCTTCGTATCGAAATGCGACTGTTCTCGTCGGCGGCCAGAGAAGAAATGCTGAGTTTAATGAGCTAGGCGTTGTATTGACTTTGACACCAGATTAGCGTTTGCCTGAAGACCAATAAGCGTGTGCTATATTGACTAGGGATTAGTGTCAGGGCTGCTGTAGCAATTAAGATGGAAACTGCTGTAGTAATTAAAATGGCGGCTGCTGTCAAAAATAAGTAGGTATGTACCTGCTGAGGAAATAAGGGGATGTCAACGAAGCACGAATAGGCTCGGGCAGGGTAGGTTACAAATATACGAAAAAAAGCACTGGCTCAGTCCGTCCCCCGTCCCCATCCGATCATTTCCTATGACAATATGATATTTTGCTCTCTGAATGGTATTTTGGACAAAAGCAAGTGCTGTTGATGGTAGGCTCAACCGAACTGAACATGACAATCGAAGAGGTCTATGCCCAGGGACATGCAATATGTACAATATACATTATATACAGTATATACAATGTACCCAGGGACATGCAACAGTTTTAGGTTTCAAAGGGGCTTGGACATTAATTCGCCTCGAACTGACAGTGGACCAAACTGCAGTGTGCATGTCTTCACACCCGATATCACCATACTGCGAAGTTCCAGAGTCCATGTTAGGATATGGAGAACGACCCAGGCAAGAATAGACCCCTGATGGAACTAAAGCGGGTTCCCTCCTCCTTAACCAGGCTTGGGACTGGCACGGCAATTGCCTTGAGTTTCCTTTGTAGGTTATATGGACAAATTGTCGTGGCGGAGTTGCCTACTTTGAGGTCATGATGTTATTATATTGAAGAACGCGCTTCGTATCGAAATGCGACTGTTCTCGTCGGCGGCCAGAGAAGAAATGCTGAGTTTAATGAGCTAGGCGTTGTATTGACTTTGACACCAGATTAGCGTTTGCCTGAAGACCAATAAGCGTGTGCTATATTGACTAGGGATTAGTGTCAGGGCTGCTGTAGCAATTAAGATGGAAACTGCTGTAGTAATTAAAATGGCGGCTGCTGTCAAAAATAAGTAGGTATGTACCTGCTGAGGAAATAAGGGGATGTCAACGAAGCACGAATAGGCTCGGGCAGGGTAGGTTACAAATATACGAAAAAAAGCACTGGCTCAGTCCGTCCCCCGTCCCCATCCGATCATTTCCTATGACAATATGATATTTTGCTCTCTGAATGGTATTTTGGACAAAAGCAAGTGCTGTTGATGGTAGGCTCAACCGAACTGAACATGACAATCGAAGAGGTCTATGCCCAGGGACATGCAATATGTACAATATACATTATATACAGTATATACAATGTACCCAGGGACATGCAACAGTTTTAGGTTTCAAAGGGGCTTGGACATTAATTCGCCTCGAACTGACAGTGGACCAAACTGCAGTGTGCATGTCTTCACACCCGATATCACCATACTGCGAAGTTCCAGAGTCCATGTTAGGATATGGAGAACGACCCAGGCAAGAATAGACCCCTGATGGAACTAAAGCGGGTTCCCTCCTCCTTAACCAGGCTTGGGACTGGCACGGCAATTGCCTTGAGTTTCCTTTGTAGGTTATATGGACAAATTGTCGTGGCGGAGTTGCCTACTTTGAGGTCATGATGTTATTATATTGAAGAACGCGCTTCGTATCGAAATGCGACTGTTCTCGTCGGCGGCCAGAGAAGAAATGCTGAGTTTAATGAGCTAGGCGTTGTATTGACTTTGACACCAGATTAGCGTTTGCCTGAAGACCAATAAGCGTGTGCTATATTGACTAGGGATTAGTGTCAGGGCTGCTGTAGCAATTAAGATGGAAACTGCTGTAGTAATTAAAATGGCGGCTGCTGTCAAAAATAAGTAGGTATGTACCTGCTGAGGAAATAAGGGGATGTCAACGAAGCACGAATAGGCTCGGGCAGGGTAGGTTACAAATATACGAAAAAAAGCACTGGCTCAGTCCGTCCCCCGTCCCCATCCGATCATTTCCTATGACAATATGATATTTTGCTCTCTGAATGGTATTTTGGACAAAAGCAAGTGCTGTTGATGGTAGGCTCAACCGAACTGAACATGACAATCGAAGAGGTCTATGCCCAGGGACATGCAATATGTACAATATACATTATATACAGTATATACAATGTACCCAGGAACATGCAACAGTTTTAGGTTTCAAAGGGGCTTGGACATTAATTCGCCTCGAACTGACAGTGGACCAAACTGCAGTGTGCATGTCTTCACACCCGATATCACCATACTGCGAAGTTCCAGAGTCCATGTTAGGATATGGAGAACGACCCAGGCAAGAATAGACCCCTGATGGAACTAAAGCGGGTTCCCTCCTCCTTAACCAGGCTTGGGACTGGCACGGCAATTGCCTTGAGTTTCCTTTGTAGGTTATATGGACAAATTGTCGTGGCGGAGTTGCCTACTTTGAGGTCATGATGTTATTATATTGAAGAACGCGCTTCGTATCGAAATGCGACTGTTCTCGTCGGCGGCCAGAGAAGAAATGCTGAGTTTAATGAGCTAGGCGTTGTCAGGGTTAGGGTTAGGGTTAGGGTTAGGGTTAGGGTTAGGGTTAGGGTTAGGGTTAGGGTTAGGGTTAGGGTTAGGGTTAGGGTTAGGGTTAGGGTTAGGGTTAGGGTTAGGGTTAGGGTTAGGGTTAGGGTTAGGGTTAGGGTTAGGGTTAGGGTTAGGGTTAGGGTTAGGGTTAGGGTTAGGGTTAGGGTTAGGGTTAGGGTTAGGGTTAGGGTTAGGGTTAGGGTTAGGGTTAGGGTTAGGGTTAGGGTTAGGTTAGGAATATACGAAAAAATGAGCACTGGCTCAGTCCGCCCCCGCCTCCATCCGGCTATTTCCTGTTGTTGAGGTTGATTCCGTGAGGTTCCAATGTCGTGAGTTGATGTTGCCAATACGTTTCCTTCTGCAATATCTTGCTTCTTAGTTTCTTGATGTCACCCCTACAAAGAGAAAGCTCCGCAGCAGAAACTGTGTCTATTGGTGTTATTGTTATGTTAGCTATAGAGTGGTACGGTAAGGTAAAGTGTTTGGCTATTGGAGTGTCCTTAAGGGTTACTATATTAGATCTGTGGTCCGTCAATCTATCACAGAGTCGTCTCAAGGTTTCTCCTACGTATTGCTTATTGCATAAATTACAAGTTATGAGATATACCACATTACAGCTTTTACAGTCAAGTCTATTAGCTATCTTATATTGTCTACGTGTGTATGTACTGTTGAAGGTGTTAGTAACATTAATGTGTTTACAGGTTTTACATCGGGAACCCATGCATCTAAAGGACCCTCCCTGTTCACGTGGGTTAATAGGCATGTTAGTCTTACGCGGAGCCAGCAGTTCCCCCAGGTTCTTATTCCTAGAAAATGCAGGTATTACTCTATAGCCGTTAAACAGAGGAGAGTCCAAGAGCAGTTTCTTCCATTCATAGACCAGTTTGGTAGCCAGAGAGCTGTAAGGAATGACTATAGGCAGTAGTGCTTTAGCAGAAGAGTTATTGTTGGATCTAGGCCTGTATTCTGTCCAGATGTCTAATTTTGTTTTTCTTAGTTTTCTTATATTATAACCGCGTATTTTAAGACTATTGAAAAGAATTCGGCAGGCCTGGTCATAATCGCTTTTAAATGACGAAAGTCTTTTAAACCTTAAAACCTGTGATTTTACTATGCCCATGAACGTGTGCGGAGGATGGAAAGAAGAGTGATGTAGTAGCTGATGCGTGTCAGTTTCCTTAAAATATACCTTAGTTTGCAGGGTTGTTATGCCATTTACCATATGTTTGAATATTGTAGTATCCAGGAAGTTTACCGCCGTGTCGCTATAATCGAGTGTAACTTTTATATCAGGTATTATGGAGTTAAGAAATTCCTCAAATTGTTTAAGTTCATCTATCGTACCAGGCCAAAGAAAGAACACGTCATCAAGGAATCTAAAGAATTCTTCGGGGTTTATATGGAAGCCAGTGCATGCCTTATTATCAAATTCCAGAAGATAGATGTTGGCAAGATTGGGGGCAAAGGTTTTACCCATGGCAGTTCCGAATATCTGGAGAAAGAATTTATTGCAGAAGGAGAAATCATTATTTTTAAGAGCTATCTCAAGCAGTTCCAGTAATTCGTTGTCAGGCCTATGTGGGTCAGGATGTTTATCGAACATGTCCTTGACTATAGCGAGCGTGCGATCAATATTCATATTAGTGTAAAGAGCGGTGATGTCCCCGGTTACCAAGATGTACTTATTGTCTATTCCACGATTCCTTATTTTATTAATAAAATCGTTAGTGTCTTTGATGTAAGATGGATGTTTATTGGCTAAAGGTTTGAGGAAACTATCTACATACTCACTTACTCTACGGGATTCTGTGCCGCAATCGCCCACGATCGGCCGTCCCTCCGGCATAATATTAGGTAAAGTCCATTTGCTAATTGGTTTATGTATTTTAGGTAGGAGATAAAAGTGTCTTAATTTATCTGCTTCACTAGCATTAAGATATTCATGCTGCCTCTTAGTTATGTAACCCTGGTTGTAAAGATCTTCTAGAACACAGTTAATTGCAGGTATATTATGTTTTTGCAAAGGCTCCTCTATACTTTTATAATATTTACTGTTATCTAATTGTCTATACGCCTCCGTCAGATACGCTGCCTTATCTAATACACAAACCATCCCTCCCTTATCCGCTGATTTTATAATTATGTTATCGTTAGCGCGCAATTTGCTTATGGCTTGTCTTTGTTCCCTAGTAATATTATGTTGAGTTTTAATCAGATAGGAGTTCTCTTTTAATGGAAATTTGCGCAAAATAGTCTCAGTGGTTTCCTGAAGTTTGGATATGAGTTGTTGAGCATCAGATCCTAAATCCTTGTACCTAGGCTCCCAGGTACTGGGGTGCATAAAGTTCTTAACATTACTAATGATATGTTGGGGAGCCTGGTCATCGTCGCCAAAGTGGTCCCTATATTTAATCGATCTAATTAATTTATGCAAAGATTTTTCAATGCAGGAGTAATCAACCCTATTTATGTTAGGTACGAACGACAGACCTAGATCCAACAGGTCAGTTTCAGCTGTCGTTAGTGTTTGCTTCGATAGATTCATTGTATACTTAGAGGATGTGCTGTTGGTGTTGTCTTGGTTTAGATTGTTCTGTGTTAGTTTTTTGGTGTGCTGTTGCAGTGTTGTAGTATTCTGCTTAGTATGTTCATCTGTGTCTCCCGCGTGTAGTGTACCATGTCGCTATGAGTGTCTATCTGATGGGAAGAGAGTGGTTTAACGTATTTATTGTGAGTTATTGTCTGCAGTGTGTGGTTGATCTCAGCAAGGTTGGTCGTCTCAGAGTCAGGTAGATGAGGATTGATAGAGACGCCCACAGCGGTAACCACCCGGGCCTTGGGTCTACAGTGTTCAAAGAAGATGTTAATGGCAGGTAAGGTGCGAGTACCAAAGTTCTGCTCCCTGTGGTTAATGCCCATGGCGATGACGAGATTGTCAAGCTGTCCGTTAGGAAGTTTCTGAGCCAGATGTAGTGCATTGCTAAAGTTAGCTCCAGAGAAGCATTCTAGTTGGAAGTGAGTAGGGATGTCCGGTTCCTTAAGATGCTTGAAGTTGGAGTCCGAGAGGATCAAGGTGCGAGTGTCCGGTCTTAGGTGGATCTTCCAAGAGTTCTTGTCATCACCCCAGTGGTGTGAGTACCGAGGAGGAGAGGAAGAAGGAGGAGGAGGCGGAGGAGGAGGAAGAGAGGATGCAGGAGTAGTCATCGGGAGTACCGCTGTGGTGCTCGATGAGGTTTCAGTTTGTACAGAAGAGGAAGTAGTGGAAGTAGTACAATGAGGGATGGAGTGAGTAGAGATTAAAGGGATGAAAGAGACAGGAGTCTTGGGAGAGGTGAGAGGGAGATTGGGAAGGAGGCGTGGAGTTTTCCTAGTAGGGGAAGGAGAGTCAGTTAGATCACAGGGGAGAGGAGATTTGGAGGATGCAACAGGTTTAGGTGTAGTACGAGGGAGGGTCCTAGGAGGAAGAGGAAGAGGAGAATCAGGTTCCACAGTATCAGTATCAAGGTCAGTCAAAACAGAGTAGGGGTTGAAGACGGAGGTGGGAGGAGTGGTCATGTGACAGGGTTTCTTGGCTGGATTGGTAGGCTTACGGAAGATTTCCGTGTCCTCATTGCCCGTTACCTTACGCTCACCTTTAATGATACGCCTTGCCTTATCCTCACCCCAGATCGTCTTAGCCTCGCCTTCCACCAGTGCTCTAATGCTAAAAGTGGTACCCTTACTACCTAGACGGCGTGTAATCTGTTTGATTACGACTTCCACGGCTTGTTCCTTGTCCAGAGGGTTGTAAGTCCTCAGGGCCGTCAGGTTCAAATCCAGGCGCTCACTAAAGTGTCGGGCTACCCTATCCCTCAAGTCATCCCCGGTTCGAGAGAAGAGAGATGAGATGTCCCCGACCAGTTCAGGAGAAGGGTGAATAGGTTTGATGTTGCTGGCCAAGTGGCGTAGGTCACGGCTGATAGCGCGCGGAAGAGTCTGCCAGTTTGTCATGTGCCTGCGAAGTTGGCACACGTAGTACAAAGCCTTACAGAGTTTAGGAAAGTCCGGGTTAGCAGAAGGTGTACGTTCCAAGAGGTCAGAATCAAGGTTAGGGTAAGTGTTTAGGTTAGGGTTAGTGTTAGGGTTCCGGTTAGTCATGTGAGGCCAAGCAGAGTGAGATGCCTGTCTTGCCGAAGAAGGTCCGCGTCTGGCAGCAGTAAAGAAGGAAGAAGGGAAAGACGCAGTAGAAGAAGAAGAAGAAGAAGAAGAAGAAGAAGAAGAAGAAGAAGAAGAAGAAGAAGAAGACTGAACTGGTACGGGTGCAGGTTCAGGGCGTGCTGAGGAAGGCCCGGCACGAGCGGGAGGAGGAAGAGCCCACGGGTGAGGAGGGACGGGTACGGCTGGCGTTACCGTTACCTTGGGGCCGTGAGAAGGTGGACCCTTCTCTAACACGCTTACCCTATCCACCAGCACGTTGACCGATTTGGCCATTCCTTCCATGAGGGATTCCAACCGCTTGAAATCACCATTGTTATTAGGAAATTGCTTACCCGGTCCATGTGGGTTCCTCGTGTGACCAAAGTGCTGGTGCTGCCGTCCCTGTGTGTTGAAAGGCCTAGCCTGGCGTTCGTTCTTCCCGTAATTCATGATCGAACAACAACGACGACGATTTTCAAAGATTTATTAAGAAACGACTACTCAAAACAACTGATCATTCGACGTTTCGACTCTTTAGTCTTCTTCAGGAATGACTGGTAAGACCCTGAGGTGAGTCTTATATACCCAAACTTCTAAGCCTAAGTGTTTGTTTAATGTATAATGCGCCGGTGTTTGTATGCTAGAAGGCCTATACACAAAGACTATTAAAGCGCAAATACAGAGTCCGATAACAGTTAACAAACTAGAGTGCCTACATCAAAGCGATATATGCAAACAATACAATCTAACCCTGACATCAGAGCTGTACACGTCCAAATTATTATGCCGCCTACATCAAAGCAATATATGCAAACAATACAATCTAACCCTGACATCAAAGCTGTACAAGTCCCAATTATTATGCCGCCTACATCAAAGCAATATGCGCCAACGAAATCAAATAGGCCGATAACATCAAACATTAATACTGCGAGAAAACAAAAACAATAGATTCGTAATACGTTCCAGATTTATGTACACAGTGTGGTGACTTCCTTGCTTTCTTCCTTTGCTTTCTTGTCTTGTCACTCAGTCACTATCAGGGTTAGGGTTAGGGTTAGGGTTAGGGTTAGGTTAGGAATATACGAAAAAATGAGCACTGGCTCAGTCCGCCCCCGCCTCCATCCGGCTATTTCCTGTTGTTGAGGTTGATTCCGTGAGGTTCCAATGTCGTGAGTTGATGTTGCCAATACGTTTCCTTCTGCAATATCTTGCTTCTTAGTTTCTTGATGTCACCCCTACAAAGAGAAAGCTCCGCAGCAGAAACTGTGTCTATTGGTGTTATTGTTATGTTAGCTATAGAGTGGTACGGTAAGGTAAAGTGTTTGGCTATTGGAGTGTCCTTAAGGGTTACTATATTAGATCTGTGGTCCGTCAATCTATCACAGAGTCGTCTCAAGGTTTCTCCTACGTATTGCTTATTGCATAAATTACAAGTTATGAGATATACCACATTACAGCTTTTACAGTCAAGTCTATTAGCTATCTTATATTGTCTACGTGTGTATGTACTGTTGAAGGTGTTAGTAACATTAATGTGTTTACAGGTTTTACATCGGGAACCCATGCATCTAAAGGACCCTCCCTGTTCACGTGGGTTAATAGGCATGTTAGTCTTACGCGGAGCCAGCAGTTCCCCCAGGTTCTTATTCCTAGAAAATGCAGGTATTACTCTATAGCCGTTAAACAGAGGAGAGTCCAAGAGCAGTTTCTTCCATTCATAGACCAGTTTGGTAGCCAGAGAGCTGTAAGGAATGACTATAGGCAGTAGTGCTTTAGCAGAAGAGTTATTGTTGGATCTAGGCCTGTATTCTGTCCAGATGTCTAATTTTGTTTTTCTTAGTTTTCTTATATTATAACCGCGTATTTTAAGACTATTGAAAAGAATTCGGCAGGCCTGGTCATAATCGCTTTTAAATGACGAAAGTCTTTTAAACCTTAAAACCTGTGATTTTACTATGCCCATGAACGTGTGCGGAGGATGGAAAGAAGAGTGATGTAGTAGCTGATGCGTGTCAGTTTCCTTAAAATATACCTTAGTTTGCAGGGTTGTTATGCCATTTACCATATGTTTGAATATTGTAGTATCCAGGAAGTTTACCGCCGTGTCGCTATAATCGAGTGTAACTTTTATATCAGGTATTATGGAGTTAAGAAATTCCTCAAATTGTTTAAGTTCATCTATCGTACCAGGCCAAAGAAAGAACACGTCATCAAGGAATCTAAAGAATTCTTCGGGGTTTATATGGAAGCCAGTGCATGCCTTATTATCAAATTCCAGAAGATAGATGTTGGCAAGATTGGGGGCAAAGGTTTTACCCATGGCAGTTCCGAATATCTGGAGAAAGAATTTATTGCAGAAGGAGAAATCATTATTTTTAAGAGCTATCTCAAGCAGTTCCAGTAATTCGTTGTCAGGCCTATGTGGGTCAGGATGTTTATCGAACATGTCCTTGACTATAGCGAGCGTGCGATCAATATTCATATTAGTGTAAAGAGCGGTGATGTCCCCGGTTACCAAGATGTACTTATTGTCTATTCCACGATTCCTTATTTTATTAATAAAATCGTTAGTGTCTTTGATGTAAGATGGATGTTTATTGGCTAAAGGTTTGAGGAAACTATCTACATACTCACTTACTCTACGGGATTCTGTGCCGCAATCGCCCACGATCGGCCGTCCCTCCGGCATAATATTAGGTAAAGTCCATTTGCTAATTGGTTTATGTATTTTAGGTAGGAGATAAAAGTGTCTTAATTTATCTGCTTCACTAGCATTAAGATATTCATGCTGCCTCTTAGTTATGTAACCCTGGTTGTAAAGATCTTCTAGAACACAGTTAATTGCAGGTATATTATGTTTTTGCAAAGGCTCCTCTATACTTTTATAATATTTACTGTTATCTAATTGTCTATACGCCTCCGTCAGATACGCTGCCTTATCTAATACACAAACCATCCCTCCCTTATCCGCTGATTTTATAATTATGTTATCGTTAGCGCGCAATTTGCTTATGGCTTGTCTTTGTTCCCTAGTAATATTATGTTGAGTTTTAATCAGATAGGAGTTCTCTTTTAATGGAAATTTGCGCAAAATAGTCTCAGTGGTTTCCTGAAGTTTGGATATGAGTTGTTGAGCATCAGATCCTAAATCCTTGTACCTAGGCTCCCAGGTACTGGGGTGCATAAAGTTCTTAACATTACTAATGATATGTTGGGGAGCCTGGTCATCGTCGCCAAAGTGGTCCCTATATTTAATCGATCTAATTAATTTATGCAAAGATTTTTCAATGCAGGAGTAATCAACCCTATTTATGTTAGGTACGAACGACAGACCTAGATCCAACAGGTCAGTTTCAGCTGTCGTTAGTGTTTGCTTCGATAGATTCATTGTATACTTAGAGGATGTGCTGTTGGTGTTGTCTTGGTTTAGATTGTTCTGTGTTAGTTTTTTGGTGTGCTGTTGCAGTGTTGTAGTATTCTGCTTAGTATGTTCATCTGTGTCTCCCGCGTGTAGTGTACCATGTCGCTATGAGTGTCTATCTGATGGGAAGAGAGTGGTTTAACGTATTTATTGTGAGTTATTGTCTGCAGTGTGTGGTTGATCTCAGCAAGGTTGGTCGTCTCAGAGTCAGGTAGATGAGGATTGATAGAGACGCCCACAGCGGTAACCACCCGGGCCTTGGGTCTACAGTGTTCAAAGAAGATGTTAATGGCAGGTAAGGTGCGAGTACCAAAGTTCTGCTCCCTGTGGTTAATGCCCATGGCGATGACGAGATTGTCAAGCTGTCCGTTAGGAAGTTTCTGAGCCAGATGTAGTGCATTGCTAAAGTTAGCTCCAGAGAAGCATTCTAGTTGGAAGTGAGTAGGGATGTCCGGTTCCTTAAGATGCTTGAAGTTGGAGTCCGAGAGGATCAAGGTGCGAGTGTCCGGTCTTAGGTGGATCTTCCAAGAGTTCTTGTCATCACCCCAGTGGTGTGAGTACCGAGGAGGAGAGGAAGAAGGAGGAGGAGGCGGAGGAGGAGGAAGAGAGGATGCAGGAGTAGTCATCGGGAGTACCGCTGTGGTGCTCGATGAGGTTTCAGTTTGTACAGAAGAGGAAGTAGTGGAAGTAGTACAATGAGGGATGGAGTGAGTAGAGATTAAAGGGATGAAAGAGACAGGAGTCTTGGGAGAGGTGAGAGGGAGATTGGGAAGGAGGCGTGGAGTTTTCCTAGTAGGGGAAGGAGAGTCAGTTAGATCACAGGGGAGAGGAGATTTGGAGGATGCAACAGGTTTAGGTGTAGTACGAGGGAGGGTCCTAGGAGGAAGAGGAAGAGGAGAATCAGGTTCCACAGTATCAGTATCAAGGTCAGTCAAAACAGAGTAGGGGTTGAAGACGGAGGTGGGAGGAGTGGTCATGTGACAGGGTTTCTTGGCTGGATTGGTAGGCTTACGGAAGATTTCCGTGTCCTCATTGCCCGTTACCTTACGCTCACCTTTAATGATACGCCTTGCCTTATCCTCACCCCAGATCGTCTTAGCCTCGCCTTCCACCAGTGCTCTAATGCTAAAAGTGGTACCCTTACTACCTAGACGGCGTGTAATCTGTTTGATTACGACTTCCACGGCTTGTTCCTTGTCCAGAGGGTTGTAAGTCCTCAGGGCCGTCAGGTTCAAATCCAGGCGCTCACTAAAGTGTCGGGCTACCCTATCCCTCAAGTCATCCCCGGTTCGAGAGAAGAGAGATGAGATGTCCCCGACCAGTTCAGGAGAAGGGTGAATAGGTTTGATGTTGCTGGCCAAGTGGCGTAGGTCACGGCTGATAGCGCGCGGAAGAGTCTGCCAGTTTGTCATGTGCCTGCGAAGTTGGCACACGTAGTACAAAGCCTTACAGAGTTTAGGAAAGTCCGGGTTAGCAGAAGGTGTACGTTCCAAGAGGTCAGAATCAAGGTTAGGGTAAGTGTTTAGGTTAGGGTTAGTGTTAGGGTTCCGGTTAGTCATGTGAGGCCAAGCAGAGTGAGATGCCTGTCTTGCCGAAGAAGGTCCGCGTCTGGCAGCAGTAAAGAAGGAAGAAGGGAAAGACGCAGTAGAAGAAGAAGAAGAAGAAGAAGAAGAAGAAGAAGAAG
>OY744616.1:0-2500 GCA_963556255.1 Allolobophora icterica | reverse complement strand
AGGGTTAGGGTTAGGGTTAGGGTTAGGGTTAGGGTTAGGGTTAGGGTTAGGGTTAGGGTTAGGGTTAGGGTTAGGGTTAGGGTTAGGGTTAGGGTTAGGGTTAGGGTTAGGGTTAGGGTTAGGGTTAGGGTTAGGGTTAGGGTTAGGGTTAGGGTTAGGGTTAGGGTTAGGGTTAGGGTTAGGGTTAGGGTTAGGGTTAGGGTTAGGGTTAGGGTTAGGGTTAGGGTTAGGGTTAGGGTTAGGGTTAGGGTTAGGGTTAGGGTTAGGGTTAGGGTTAGGGTTAGGGTTAGGGTTAGGGTTAGGGTTAGGGTTAGGGTTAGGGTTAGGGTTAGGGTTAGGGTTAGGGTTAGGGTTAGGGTTAGGGTTAGGGTTAGGGTTAGGGTTAGGGTTAGGGTTAGGGTTAGGGTTAGGGTTAGGGTTAGGGTTAGGGTTAGGGTTAGGGTTAGGGTTAGGGTTAGGGTTAGGGTTAGGGTTAGGGTTAGGGTTAGGGTTAGGGTTAGGGTTAGGGTTAGGGTTAGGGTTAGGGTTAGGGTTAGGGTTAGGGTTAGGGTTAGGGTTAGGGTTAGGGTTAGGGTTAGGGTTAGGGTTAGGGTTAGGGTTAGGGTTAGGGTTAGGGTTAGGGTTAGGGTTAGGTTAGGGTTAGGGTTAGGGTTAGGGTTAGGGTTAGGGTTAGGGTTAGGGTTAGGGTTAGGGTTAGGGTTAGGGTTAGGGTTAGGGTTAGGGTTAGGGTTAGGGTTAGGGTTAGGGTTAGGGTTAGGGTTAGGGTTAGGGTTAGGGTTAGGGTTAGGGTTAGGGTTAGGGTTAGGGTTAGGGTTAGGGTTAGGGTTAGGGTTAGGGTTAGGGTTAGGGTTAGGGTTAGGGTTAGGGTTAGGGTTAGGGTTAGGGTTAGGGTTAGGGTTAGGGTTAGGGTTAGGGTTAGGGTTAGGGTTAGGGTTAGGGTTAGGGTTAGGGTTAGGGTTAGGGTTAGGGTTAGGGTTAGGTTAGGGTTAGGGTTAGGGTTAGGGTTAGGGTTAGGGTTAGGGTTAGGGTTAGGGTTAGGGTTAGGGTTAGGGTTAGGGTTAGGGTTAGGGTTAGGGTTAGGGTTAGGGTTAGGGTTAGGGTTAGGGTTAGGGTTAGGGTTAGGGTTAGGGTTAGGGTTAGGGTTAGGGTTAGGGTTAGGGTTAGGGTTAGGGTTAGGGTTAGGGTTAGGGTTAGGGTTAGGTTAGGGTTAGGGTTAGGGTTAGGGTTAGGGTTAGGGTTAGGGTTAGGGTTAGGGTTAGGGTTAGGGTTAGGGTTAGGGTTAGGGTTAGGGTTAGGGTTAGGGTTAGGGTTAGGGTTAGGGTTAGGGTTAGGGTTAGGGTTAGGGTTAGGGTTAGGGTTAGGGTTAGGGTTAGGGTTAGGGTTAGGGTTAGGGTTAGGGTTAGGGTTAGGGTTAGGGTTAGGGTTAGGGTTAGGGTTAGGGTTAGGGTTAGGGTTAGGGTTAGGGTTAGGGTTAGGGTTAGGGTTAGGGTTAGGGTTAGGGTTAGGGTTAGGGTTAGGGTTAGGGTTAGGGTTAGGGTTAGGGTTAGGGTTAGGGTTAGGGTTAGGGTTAGGGTTAGGGTTAGGGTTAGGGTTAGGGTTAGGGTTAGGGTTAGGGTTAGGGTTAGGGTTAGGGTTAGGGTTAGGGTTAGGGTTAGGGTTAGGGTTAGGGTTAGGGGTTAGGGTTAGGGTTAGGGTTAGGGTTAGGGTTAGGGTTAGGGTTAGGGTTAGGGTTAGGGTTAGGGTTAGGGTTAGGGGTTAGGGTTAGGGTTAGGGTTAGGGTTAGGGTTAGGTTAGGGTTAGGGTTAGGGTTAGGGTTAGGGTTAGGGTTAGGGTTAGGGTTAGGGTTAGGGGTTAGGGTTAGGGTTAGGGTTAGGGTTAGGGTTAGGTTAGGGTTAGGGTTAGGGTTAGGGTTAGGGTTAGGGTTAGGGTTAGGGTTAGGGTTAGGGTTAGGGTTAGGGTTAGGGTTAGGGTTAGGTTAGGGTTAGGGTTAGGGTTAGGGGTTAGGGTTAGGGTTAGGGTTAGGGTTAGGGTTAGGGTTAGGGTTAGGGTTAGGGTTAGGGTTAGGGTTAGGGTTAGGGTTAGGGTTAGGGTTAGGGTTAGGGTTAGGGTTAGGGTTAGGGTTAGGGTTAGGGTTAGGGTTAGGGTTAGGGTTAGGGTTAGGGTTAGGGTTAGGGTTAGGGTTAGGGTTAGGGTTAGGGTTAGGGTTAGGGTTAGGGTTAGGGTTAGGGTTAGGGTTAGGGTTAGGGTTAGGGTTAGGGTTAGGGTTAGGGTTAGGGTTAGGGTTAGGGTTAGGGTTAGGGTTAGGGTTAGGGTTAGGGTTAGGGTTAGGTTAGGGTTAGGGTTAGGGTTAGGGTTAGGGTTAGGGTTAGGGTTAGGTTAGGGTTAGGGTTAGGGTTAGGGTTAGGGTTAGGGTTAGGGTTAGGGTTAGGGTTAGGGTTAGGGTTAGGGTTAGGGTTAGGGTTAGGGTTAGGGTTAGGGTTAGGGTTAGGGTTAGGGTTAG